>PNEQ01108668.1:39592-99375 GCA_003012365.1 Medauroidea extradentata
AGTTAACATAATGAAATGAAAAAAATCATATCAAAACTACGCGTTACTGTCTATGGCCTGTAGCATTTAAAACCCGTTACAAAAAATGTTTATGTTAAATAAAAAATTTCAAAATTTAAATTTTTTTTGGTACTTTTAGAAATTTATTTTAAACACAGAAATATTTTATAATGTGTTTGTATATGCTTCAAGCTGTAGAAGGTGACGTGTAGTTTTGATGAGATTTTTTCCATTTCATTATATTTACTGGTTTTCAAGTTTTGTATGAAGTAAAAATATGCAAATTTTGACTTTGAAGTGACATTACGGGAAAACTAGATGAGCAAATTTTTTTCCGGTAGATGTTAATGTACTCTTAAGTAATGTCTACAAAACTAACACTATTTTATACAAATATAAAATTATGAATTTTTCCCCACTTGAACGCCCTTAAGCCACGGATTCCTATTTGTGCAGTTTTTGGGAGTTTAATTTTTTAAATCCTGAAAGGAAGCAGATAGCGCAAAACCGTTACATAGGAATGACGAAAATTGTTTATAATATGCAGTCTATTTGTTTCAATACGTACATTATTATTATTATTATTATTATTATTATTATTATTATTATTATTATTATTATTATTATTACTAATATTATTATTTTGAATAAGAATCGAGTGAGTGAGTGAGAGAATTTGGTCGGCGCTTTACATCGAGGTCAGCGCTGGTGAGGTGTGACAAGATGTGAGTATGGAGCAGCACCGGAATGAAGAGGCGGGGGGAAACGGGAGATTTCCGAGAAAACCCGCTGAACAGCGGCATCGTCTGACACGATCCTCACACGCGAAAATCCGAGCACCTACCCCGCCGGGAACACAGCCCGGATCGCCTTGGTGGGAGGCGAGAGGTCTGACCATTCGGCCAATAATATTACACTTAGTTCAATTTTCTTAAAGTCGGTAACTAGCCAGATTTATAAAAAAAACTTATGTATTGCAACAGTTAGGTTCCATAATACAAACAATTTGCAATATTTATATGTTATGGTTTTGCAATATCTGCTCATTTTCAAGATTTAAAAAAAAATCTTACTAAAATATCATAAATAGAGACCCGTGGCCTAAGGGATATTAAAAAAAATTAAGGTGCATTGTATCCGCCTATACCATTTCATTTCACAAAAAACAACCATTTTCAACAGCGTAAAAATATAGATAAATGAGCCACTCAGAACACAAGTGCTATATGTTCATAAACACTGTTCTCTGCTCTCTGGTTTAAAATGAGTATGTATATAAAAAAAAATTAGCATGACTGAAGTTAACACTGCGTAGGTTAATATGAAAAAAAAAAAAAAAAAAAAACATTATTCGTGATTTTTGAGAAAGAGGAATTAAAGTTTCTCTCGCAAACATATATAATACATGAAAACAAAAGTTGGGTCTTAGCCTACACCACTTGTATTCTGAGCGCCTCAAATGGAGAACCTGAAATACATGTACACGTACGTAAAGAATATTCTTTCAATGTTACTCCTATGCATAGATTCGAATAAAATTATGTCATCCGAACACTGCACGCCACACGGTTGCTCGGGCGGGCGGCCACCTTAAGCGTGCTCACGGGCAAAAGTGCATAGTTATATTTTCCTACGTCATAGTGTTATTTTTATAGACAATACTTGTGACAATATTTTCCACTCGTGACAATTTTTTAGCCTTTATAGTCTTCCCATAGCGGCATGTCAAAATCAAAATGTGTATGTTAGGAACACGCAAATAACTATAACCAACTGATTTCCTCAAATGAAACAATTTATACCGAAATAATGTATTATTGGCCATATGATAAAAATTAAAAAAACACGCAATATAATTACTTTGTATTATTTTACTAGAATATAACGACCATGTCAATAAAAAAATACAAAGGGACTTTGTTTTGTGTTTATAAATCCTATATCATATGGTCATATCATTCACCTTACCTCAGTGTAAAATATTTCTTTCGAGTATGTCAGTTACGTTTAATTATTTCCGTGTTCCTGTAACCTAATTTTTTTTTTTTCATTGACATGCTGCTATGTGGAAGAATATACGAGTTAAACATTTTCACAAGTGGAGAATGTTGTCATAAGTAAAGTCTATAAAACTAACATTATGTCGTGCAAATATAAAACTATGCGTTTTCGCTTGTAACAGGGGTCTCACCAAACAGGTACGATGTACGGTACTTATGCAAACATCGTGTCACAAATAAATGATGAACTAGAGTTTCGCGTGTTCCACGAACACCCAAATGTGTGGCCCACGAAAACAGGAAACGTATGCGCCACACGTGTACACAGCAGTTAAACAGCTGTCTGATTATCTGCTCAGACAACAGTGTGCAAACAAGGCTTCTCGTGTCAGAACGAGGTTTTCAAGTTTCCTATGCGGCTACACCTACATAACTGGAGCTCGTAATATTTATACTATTCTCGCCGTGTTTGTCAGTACTAGAAGCGAGAATTCATGAAGAACTAGATGTAGAAATAGGAATCATGAAAACGTCGTCTGTAATATCTGGCGAACATAAAATTTCACTAAGTAAGTTCACGCTTGTAAATTTAGTGATAAGATCCATATTTAAATTTTCCAGACACCCAACTGACCTACTTTAACAAAATAATTCACTGTGAACTCACATCCCATGAGATATGCAATAAAACATTAAAATAAACCCGCAACGTAATATTTTGAATTTTAAAAAAATTGCAAAAGTACATAAAAAATAACAAATCAGCAATTTTTTTAAAAATACAAAAACAGTTTGCGGAATTTTTAAAATGTATTATTACGTAGCCCATAGTATGTTATTTCAGTGTGAATTATTTCACGTACGTAAGTCAATTTGTTTTCACTATTTGCATGGCAGCATTACATGCACATTTTGACTTTGACGCAACGTTATGAGAAAACTAGCTAAAATTGTTTTGAGAGCGGAAACTGCACTCACAAGTATTGTCTACAAAACTAACACTATTTCGTATAAATATAAAATTATGACTTCATCGCACTTGAACACCCTTAATGGTGTCGCCTACCACGCTCTTAAGAGCCTTGCTGTGTTCGTAAATACGTTTCTTTACAAAACTATTCCACATGTGTCACCGTGTCAATGTACGAAAAGAAAACACACGTTAAACGATGACGGAAACGTAGTTTTAAGGCATCACGTGGATTAGAAAATCACATCTGAGCCCCTCAAAATGGCTAAAAACTGCTTTTTGAACCCATGTTCGAAAAAATACTCACAGGCTGCGTGTGGAACTAATCTAGAAACACGCAGTAAGCTTTGCTTAGAACTTTCCGCCAGTAAAAAAATTTGGGTCACCACTGAAAGTGTCAGTCAGGCGAGTGATTTACAATACCATTGCACGCCGTTTCAGTGTCTTGCGATAGAGGCGAAACATCACCCCACGGGCGTCGTAACCATAGGGGCCGGGGGGGACACGCCCCCCCCCCCCAATAATAGGTCTGTTCATTTTGTCTCCTCCAATATATACAGGTTGTTTATTAAAATATACTAGAAACTTTAGGACGTCATCCTTTACCGCAAATTATATATAGTTTTACAATGAAATTTTTGTCTGCTGCAATTCGTAAGACAGAAATTCACACCTGGAAATTTAATTTTAAATGGTATTTTTGCCAAAGAGTGTAAACGACGAAGAGTTAAATTTCAATTATGTACACAGTGTTTAGTGTTATTGAGATCTTCAACGCATCAAGAAGCCGCTCTTTAGATCACTCCCGTTCATGAAAATAACACCCTCTCTTTGAGTGGAACTTCTATGGCAAACAATTTTCTGAGCAACATAAAAGGTCTTCTTTATAATAATCGTTAAATTGCACCGTTAACAAGAAATAAATCTAAACAATAATCAAATGCTTCAGTAGCATTGTTAGCACACGAATTTCTGTGGCCAAGTTATTCACACATGAAACATACCAATGATGGTGTGTGATAGGCATGCCAGAGTATAGAGTTGCTTGAAAGTAAATTTGTTGAGGTTTACTTGATTGAAATACAAGATATTGTTCTAAAGAACTGTAGCACAGGATGTTTTTTTTTTAAGTGTAAAATGCATTTACAAGCATGCTGTGTGCAGTTACATTGAAGGTGTAGCAGTTTTTGCCTACATTGCCAGGGATTGTACTGTTGGCACAGACAGACTAGAATGCATTTTATATCAAATTGTATGCTCTAGTGACTTGTAAAAATAAGACCTTTTATGTTGCTGAGATGTACTGCTCAGAAAAGCAACATGAAATGTTCACAAAACCCAACGCCTCAAAAGTTCTAGTCAATAAGAGGGTAACCACCCCTGTTATTTTCATTAAGGGGGTTTTGAAGAAAAGTTACTGGTTTTGGTCGAAGATCTCTATAACACTCATCATTGTGCACAGAACTGAAAGTCAACACAACATAGTTTCCAAACATTTGCCAAAATACAATTCAAAATTCATTTTTCAAGGGTGAATGTCTCCTTTACAAATTGCGTTACAGGCAAAAATTTCATAGTATAACTAGCCTATACCTCATTTTTGATAAGGAATCATCTCAGAAAGTTTTAAACATAAGCTAAATAACAGCCTCTATATTGAGTTTCGTAGTAGTATGAAACATACTAATTCGGTGATCACTGATGTAATTTTTTTGTCAATAACCTCGTTAACAAAGCATGTGCTGTAATAACTTAAAAACTATAGATAAAACCCATTTTCTGCACATATTGGCGTATATAATCCAGTCGTGGTAAAATTAGCACTTCTGAGTTAAATCTTTGTGTAACATTTCACACACGAATGCTCGGTTATTTGCTTCCAGTAAAGTTAGTGGAGAATTAGGTAAGTAATTTCGTGTTGTAATGTCTTGCTTACTAAGTGCACATTGACAAAATTAGAGGTACCTCAAGTGCTCACCACTTTACCGAGAATGGAGAGTGTGTGTTATTATTGTTATTATGAAATATCTGTAGAAGCATAGCTTAATAATATTTTTAAAATTAAATGTAGGCTATGTTTTGTGAAGTTTATGTTCTGTTGAACTTAATCACAGAAGATTTTATAAATAATTGAAAGTGTAAAATTGTACATTTTTGAGTTTAAATGTCTGCAAGAAATTATTTCTCCAGTTTTGTATGGTTTCCTCCATTACGTCATTCTTTCGTTGCGGGCATTTTCTGTACTACGCCAACGCCAAATACAGTAAAGATTGACAAACTTTAAAGATATTCTTTATAAAAGCTCATCTGCTCAAATTCTATCAATTTTTTACTCAGATTTTGACAGGTTTCGAAAATATATTTAAAAATATAGGTATATATACTAGCGTGATCAGGCAAGATACTATAAAGACAGTGAACACAAGTTTTTGTTTTAAATTAATTTTTATGTTGTGTTGTACATTCTTACTGCTACTGCAACTTGTACGTTTAACATTCAGGTTTCTCCTGGTATTTAAATGCATTATTTTGTGGTGTGTATAGGGCTCCAACATGTACCTATGTTAATTTTTGTTTTGTAAATCTATTCACTTAAAAAAAATTTAAAAGAATAGCTTTTTCAATCAGCTATACAATTAGCATATTTTATGAATGAGAAATAAGAAAAATAATTTTGCACCTTGGAACCCCCGCTTTCTTTTGGGGATGGGTATTCCTCAACAATTAAATACATTTCAGTAACACCCCCCCCCCTCCAAAAAAAAATATGAGCTTGCGACGCCCATGTATCACCCGATCAGCCGATCAACATCGCCCTTAGCTCCGTGCCTCACTCACACAAATACACGGCCAGTTTGTCAGTGCAGTGGGAAAAGCATGGCCTTCTATATTTCGCAATACCTCCTTTTGTTTGTACGTAACACTGGGTGTTTTGCTAGTCCAACTGCGCGCCGCCTAGAATTCCCAAGTGGACACGTGTCCAACTTCCTGCTGCTTGCCACACCGACGTACAAAATAGCGCAAGGGATCACGTTCGTCCGCGGTGGAATCAGTGGGTCATCTGCCTAGCTATTGTGTCGGCCATGTGACATAGGTTCCTATCCTAACTCTAGCGTCGCGAGGTAACAAAAGAAGTCAGCTAGTTCAAGAAGATCTCGAACTGCTCCCCTTCTTCTTCTTCTTCTTCCCTGACCTCGGCGAACCGCGGGAATGTCGCCTTTATCTGCGAGGATGGTTGACCCCGCGTCGACCTCTAGGGACCGGGCTCGTTAACATCGGCGACGCCGAAATGTTCCTTGGGGTCGCTTCCTGCATCTGTGGCGAGATCGTGCGTTCGTCGTCCGCCTTCGGTGCCATAGGAGTGAAGAGAATTCGGCCAACACTCAGCATCTCGGTCTGTAGTAGCGCTGGTGAGGGGTGACATGGTATTGGTATGGAGCAGCGCAGGAATGAATAGGCGGGGCAAACGGGAGATCCCCGAGAAAACCCGCAGACCAGTGGCATCGTTTGGCCTGATTCCCCTCATCCCAAAGTCCGTGAACCGACCCAGTCGGGAATCGAACCCGGATCGCTTTGGTGCTCTAGTCACTGGGCCAACCGCGCGATGCCAAAGCGGGTGGGTGATAGAGGTTATACCCCTTCTTGTCCCTCGTGTATATGTTTCAAGAAAACCATAAAAAAAGTTATAAACGTTTTTCCCTGCGGAATATTCAATGTTTCGTTACGAAAAGTACTAAAATATCACTATTTTTCCACGTTTAAACCCATATTTTCCCGGGGAAAATCCCAGGACCCCCCACTTCAAACGGATGGTAGATGTTCATCATTATATTATTCACAGGTTAAACTCCCCCCCCCTCCTTACGCAAATCCTGGCTAAGCCACTGCGTAGGACCAGTGGTACAGGATGTTCGCGTTTCCTAGAGAAGCGGCATTAGTTCCGTCTATATACTCTGGAAACGTGGATCTTATATTCCTACAGGATTCAATCAGTAGAGTGTTTTCCTGTTAATGTGTCTGTGTGATAATTCGTTTCTCGTCTCTTGCAAGTACTGACAGAAAAGTGTTCCTACTTCTAGAAGTAAAATAGCTCGGACTTCTATAAAAGCAAGGAGCATACTCTGACTGTTAACTGGACTCTTTAAGTTACTGGGTTCTCATTTGACTTCTGATGTTGGTCGACAGTTTTATGTAGTACGCATGAAGGACGTTTCAACCAATGATTAGACAATCCTCAAATACCCACTATCCCGTAGGGAGGGCACACAAATATACGACGGCCCGGTGTCTATAACGCCAAGAAGTATGTTCGGGTAAACAAACGACGGTGGATTTTGATTGGCGTAGAAAATAACGCGAAATTTCCACGTCTGTGGTTATAGCTAGGTACCACTTTCCTTGATACATGTTTACTATTCTCCACTGTATACGATATAATATGACAACACTGAACATTTGGTATTCGTAGGGGCCAAAAATTTTCTCGAAAAGGCGTCTGCACCAACTTGTTAATAACGTCCTACTTCCACAACATCTCAGCTTCATAGGCCGTGGTCACACTGGATACAGAACTACTTCACTTAAACATGTTCAGTTTTTGAAGCGGTTACACGAGCTACGAACTATTTAAGACCGCAGTCTCTTCTCTTTCAAAGTAAACTGGTTTCATATGTTGTTTCGAACGACATATCTTTGATGCTTCTCTCCGATTGGCTGCTTGGAGTAACGATCTGTGTAACAAATATGGATGTTTTTTGGTCCGACATTTTACACGCGTTAAATTTAATTAACTTTTAGATGTAAAATAACTATGTCCACTTTACACACACAGCAGCATTCCAGTTAGATGTGATATGATAATTAAAATAATCACGAATGTCGAGTACAGATGTGATAATAAATAAATATGGTACATTTCAGGTTCCAAGTTTGTTGAGCTTAGAAAGTTTATTGAGATCATAGTCGTGTTACCTCACAAACATGTTTAAGCTTTGAACACGATCAAACATGGCTGCCGAGAGTATTTAACTGAACAGGTTTGACCTTCAGTGTGCCATTGCCCATAGTTATTGCTATAAAGTCTTTGTGCAGTAGACAATATGGCTGTTCCAATGAGAATTAGATTAAACTTCTATGATTTCCGGGTGTAACTTCAAGACGCTGAGATTTAAAACATGCACCTGACAACAGAACATGAAGCAAAACTGCAAATGTGCATATACGGTATTTAAACAAGTGATGATTTCCGATTCCTAGTTATTAGCATGCAAATAGTTTAAGCATGTTAAATAGTTGACGTAAAATGGTTTTTATGTGTTACACAAAACAGTGTTTTAAAAACTTTTATCACACCAAACATTTACATATTTCTTTTCTCCCTCTCGCTAAATTTTTTTGAAATTTAACCCGTAACAACTAATTTACAGTAGCAATTACGTTTCTTTGAAGTCGTCATTAGTAGAGACATGCAAAATTCGCGTTATTTTCTGACAGTTGACTAGACTCCAATAATATTTGTGAAATAGTGCATACAGCAGCTGCTTATTAGCTGCTCGCTGGCACATTTAAATGGACCTGTATACAGTTACAGTTTTATTATTGGCTCAGCTACTTCCAGGAAGTGTCGAGTAAGTCAGCGGCCAATTGTGAACGTGATACAGACCTATAGTTGCTGGAACTCCAGCTTGCGCCTAAAAGAAAACGCGAATTTTTCAGGTCTCTAGTCATTAGTCTTCACTGCCTGATACATATTTGAGAATAATATGTAGAGACGTGAAAAATTCACGTTTTCTTTTGGGAACAAGCTATAATTCCAACTACTATAAGTTAGTGTTACTTTCGCAATTGGTCCTCAACTGTTATGACACCTCGTGTAAGTCGCTGAGCCAATAACAGAAACGTAACTTAATGTAGGCCTATATCATTGTAACAGCGAGCAGCTAATGAACAGCTGTTGTGTACTTGATGGCACAAACATTCTTGGAGGCTAGCTAGCCTGCAGGTCAGTGAACCCGCGAATTATTCCCGTCTCTACTCATTGGTTGCTGACCTTTATGCGCGTCGTTCGACTGAGCGACTTGATTACAATATCACAGGTACGGACGTGAGCCGTGGACAGCACACATTTGTCAACAGTACTACGCGGTCTGTCGTCGAGTAGACTGCGCACCAGTTCGGTGAGTTGCGCTTACAGACTGTGGTCATAGGCTTGAATCGCGTGTTGTGATGTCGATAGCGTTCCATAGGTTGTTCAGGATAAAGTGAGCACTTTCAAACCCCCAGTTACTGTTTTGCGTTACAGATGTTTCATAGTTTCATGCAACTGTGTAAGATAAAAAAAGCAACATACTTAATTATCAAAGTGCATAGATTGCACTGTAGCCAAAACTTTACGTCTGAGATAATAATAAATAGGCCTAATGTTTTCAAATTATTATTCTAGACAGTTCAGTATTCAAAAGGGCTCACTTTATTGCGAATCACCTATACACTTCTAGCCTTCAGAAACTCCATCCAGGAGGCCACCGGCCACATTAACAACTGCAGAATAGATTTATTTAATTGGCTGAATCTACATTAATGTTATAAATGAAAATGTCGGTTTGTATAATACCTTTTTATATGACTATACCTCTTAACCTATCACGATGAATTTTGACAAAATGATAGCCTGGAACATAGAGAATAACATAGCCAACTCTTCATCATTAAGGGGGATGGAGCGCCAAAGCAGCGAATTTTCACAATTTTCGACATAACTTTTCCCCACGCTTATTATAGAAAATCAAGGCTCGACAATCCGTAGATTACAGTTTTGTACTCCTTATTACATTACTGCATAGACACAGACTGTCTTATTTTTGGAACACTGATATCAGATAGGAAAAATGTATCTTTTGTTCCTATCTGCCGTTACTGCTCCAGAAATAAGACAGTCTGTGACTATGTAGTAATGTAATAAGAAGTACAAAAGTATCATTTCCGGATTGCCGAACCTTGATTTTCGATAACAAGCGAGGGGGAAAAGTTATGTCGAAAATTGTGAAAATTCACTGCTTCGGAGCACCATCCTCCTTAACATTTGAGAGGAAAGAGAATGGAGAGAGGAATCTCAGAAAACGTAGCTTGGTTGCGAACGAGTAGATTGTACAACTGACATTGTTGTAGCTTGGTTGCTAATAAGTGCAACGGTCATTGTTGTAGCTTAGTTGCTAGGTTATTGTTGCAAGCCAAAGTAACCTAATATCTTATAGAGTTTCTCAACATTTGGCTTGTTCAGGAGTTTCTTCTCAAGATCTTAGGTTAATAGCTGGTTTCTTGTGTTTGTTCACTCTAAATCTGAATTATTGAATATTCACTGATTCACGCTGATGGTTTCAACAATTTGAATAAGTAAAAATAGTCACTGTTTAGTTAGTGAATATTCACTGATTACTTTTTTCAGTTGTTTTCAAAGAACAGTTATTCACTTATTGATTCAGTGAAAAATTACTGGAAAATCTGTGAACATAATGTTGGCACTCTTTATCGGAAACAGTGAATAGTCACCGATTTCACAGTGGTTTCTCACTGATTCAACTTGCTGAAACTGCTCCATCCATCTGCGTGAATCAGTGAATATTCACTAATTCAGAATTGTGTTAAGTATTAGAGTATGCTATGCGGAAGCATCTTTGTAATGTGTCACAGTAATTATTTCGACGTGTAATAACACTACAATAAAGACGTATATAATTGTGTACGTTTTATTCCTAGCATAGACACGTATTTTTAAGTATCGTAACTGTAACACACGTAAACATGTTTTGCAAGTTCGTACATCACGGAGGAACGTTATCAGGGTTTTTGACGTTTATTTTTCGCTTGTACGATAACGCCGTATCGCTGAACGAGTTGTCTATGGACGGCATTTCGCCACTCCAGCGTTTATGTAAACACTTCCGTGACAACACTTACATGGCTTGTACAGTCATTTTTTATTATTTTTGTAGAACGTTAACAAGAAACTACACATTTTACGAGCAGCACAAAGAAAGCTACCACAAGTTCCGTTCTGTGTGTTTAATGATACTCTGAAACACATTTTTAAATAAATAATGTTTAAGAATAACTTACTGAATTAAACTAACAACAGAAATGTAACCATGTGGGTTTACGGGATAAGATTATTACATATCCGTGTCAACGTCAGCTCTTTTGTTTGTGAAGTGTGTGAAATATTATTGGTAATAATGTTGTAAATTGAAATTATGCAGCTGTAAATTAATAATCTTCCAAGAAACAGCCTCCTTTCTTCCAAAAACATTTATGATCACAAATATACATTTAAAGGCGTAGCATACAGGTAAGGGTGTTAAGGGGGGTTGATCCCTGTCAGATTGGTTTTACGGTTTTTCTTATAAATCAGGGAATATACACATTGTTTTACTTTTTTCACGCCGACAAGGCATAGTTTATTGTTTTATTTACTTTTTGGAATCCATGTGGCATTGTTTGTATTAATGTTGCGGCCTCTGTAGTCGCTCCCGTAAATAAAACAATTTTTCCTTTTCAGCAGTTTCCCGTTGTAAAATAATGTAGACCTAGGGCCTATATGTTATGGTTCCAGCAATTACAGAAAAATCAATTAAGTTTGTATCTATGTCTTGTCGTGACAAAATGTTTGATACATCGACTGGAACAGAAGTTATCGAGAAGAAACAGATAAATCCAAGGTGGTAGGGATCAATACCCCTTAACAGTCGGTAAGCGATAATTACGCAATATTACACTAAGAAAACTATTATCGTATGAATATCACTATATATGTCTGTTCACTGAAAATTGAGCATTAGAGACCCGAAAATTTCGCTTGTTCAACGATCAGCTAGGAGCCGCAGTGGCCGAAAGGTCAGACCACTCGGCTGCCTCCAAGGCGATCCGGGTTCGATTCCCGTCGAAGTTTGTCCCCGAATTTTCGCATGTGGGAATTGTGCCGGACAACGTCGCTGGTCGGCGGGTTTTCTCGGGGATCTCCTGTTTACCGCGCCCTTTCATTCCGGCGCTGCTCCACACTTACCTCATGTCGTACGGCTACTTGTTCATTATCCCTGTTCCAGTGTGTGGCCAGTCACACATGTGACGAGGTAGCGCGGGAGTCAGTGAGTGTGTTCATGCAGGTCTGCTATTGGATTACGTACAGTCCTCAAGGAAGAAATCCACAAACACTCACCCAATCACGAATGAAATCAACGTGTACAGGAGTTTTAAATCAAACGTTTTCTCAAATGAATTCGCAAAATTTCCTGGTCTCTATAAATAAGAAATATGTTTTATTTGATCCATAGATGTTACATTTTGTGAGCGGTGGAAAATTTACACTGGTTTTTTGTTGCATGGAAGTTTTCATATTAATAGTAAATATGGCTGCAAAATGTCTGAAAGAAAACTTGGAGCAGTCCCCTATTAATCATGAACAGCGTATAGTTCTAAAGCTATTGGGCATTTGCTTTCCGAGTTACCACTATAAACCCGGACATTCCATGGAATATTTTAAGAATTAGTTGCCGTTCAAAACACACCAGGGTTTTCCAACCGTAGCTGGTATCTTCTTTAATATGTTCTCCTTTACCATAGTTTACTATGTTGCTGATGTTATCATTTAAATGTTGCAAGGTAACCAGTACTGTAAGCGGGAGTGTATGTTGGGTACGCGGTGTGACTTTGGCACCCATCACACAAATTGTGGGTCACGTGTAAGAAAGTATTAATGTAATTTCATGTTGGCAGTCATTATTTTGAATTTATCGTAAGTACATTTTTTTACTCAGTGCTGGAAAATAATTTTTGAAATATTCATATACTCCGCGTGTCAAAATTTAAAATACTTCTCCGCTTGCGGTACAGTCATTTGGGGTAACTTTGAACCGGTCAGGGCAACTTTGTGCCATCAGTCCAGTTTAGTTTCAAATGAAGTATTTCAGAATTTATGAATATGGTTGTGTTCTAGAAAAATAAATTTGTTAACATTAAATGTTGCATAGTGGTTAAATGCCACGAAGCTATTATATAAAAGAAAATCCCTGGTACAATGATACCCCAAAATGTTACAAAATTACCCCAAATGACTGTAGGCAATGCTGACTCAGAATTCTCGGAGTTATTAAAAAACACTCAATATAGGTATAGGTACCAAATTATTTTGGTGGACTCTAACTGGTTACAAAAATACTACTCTTACGCATTCACTACGCAGAATTTACTTACAATTTCACAGAAAAAATACGTTATCTAGCACGGTGTTCATATTATCTGCAAGCTAGTAGAAAACTTAAAGCGTGCGTGGTGCACATAATTCAACCCTTAAAGCATTAATCTATTACTGTAGTTTTCTTAAAACAATTAAACAATAACAATCATAAACAATAGTTTTAGCCAACGTTTTAAACAAAAATTGTTTCCAGTGTTACGAACTTCTGAGGCACAAACTCTGACGCCGGAACCTCGTGCATTTAACTGTGGCGCAAAAGATCACGCGTAATGAATTAGTAATTCTGGATAAATATTTACTCATAAAGTTGGCAAATACCATTATCTAGGACCGTCACTGAGTATTTCATCCATATTGGATTCGAAAAAAACGTACAAATCAGGAGATGTTTTCAGCGTTTATTTATCTACCACACACTCTTAACATTCGTGGTTACACTGAAAAAATTACTTATTAGTCACTACAAAATATTTTGTCATAATGGACCTTACCAAATTTTTTTGTAGTGGCCACAAAATATTTTTACTGTCCCCAATAAAGTTATGTAGTGACAACAAAAAAATTTTGTAACCACTACAAAATCATTTTGTGAGGTCCATATTGACAAAACATTTTGTAGCCACCACAAAACTGTTTTTTTCTGTGTACTTATCACGCGTAAAATTTTCCGTTAGCTGTTAATTAAAACTGCTTCGTATTATTCGTACATCTAAAAATACTAGTCCAATCAACGTTTATTTTTCTGCGTACCTTCCAAACCTTTATTTATTTTATTAGGCTTCACGTCTCATCGACAGCGAGGTAATTAGAGTCGGTTATACACAAATCTACACAAAGAAATAGAGTTGGCAATGGCCTATGTTAAGAAACCATTCCAAAATTTACCTGTAGCGGTTTCAGGAAACCATATAAAATCGGAATAGGAATGGTCGGTGCCAGAATTTGAACCCTGGTGTTCTCTACGACAAAGCCAACGAGTTACCAGTGCGCCACCTCGCTCGTTTTGTCAAACCGTTGCCCGCCTACTAGTTGTCGAATCCGTTATCTAGCAGTAGAATTTCAAAATCCAGTTAACGTTATAATTCAATTATTATTTTAAGAAAAGTTTCGAATTCATTGTTATTACAATAGATTTTTAATACTCTAAAGCTAGAACATAAATACTCTCCCCAGCGTTTTGTTTGTCAAGCTAACAATTTTTCTCAACAACGAGCCTAATTCCTGTACCTGAATCCCTCATTTGCTCTCGCAGACGTATAATCATCTAATTTTGTTTTAAATATTATTTAGAATTATAAGCAGTCCAGTATTTCAAATGTGAGTTATTTTCCTTAGTCAAAACTTTCTACGAGCTTCATTTATACATTCCTGATTACGTCATCCGTATCCCTAAAAAATCTACCTCGGATACTTCTTGTCACAAAAATAAGTGGAATGAACACAAACTCGTACAAAAATTTGAGGTTTTTTATAGGAGAACATTTTACAACAGTCACGGGAGAATGAACAAACACCGCAACTGTAAGGAGTTGTTCTACGGCTCTTAAGCCGCTTATTTAACGTCATGTTGATCGGGGTGGAATTTGTATTGTTTCCTATACTTGGAAGGTTCTTACTGCAATAACGGCTCAAGAAACTTGCAGAAGACAAGTTGTAATAAAAATTTTTCCAATTGTTGCGTGATTATAAGTAATACTTGTAAATTAAAGGCTGACGTGTAATCACACATTTCCGCTGATTTAAGTGGATTAAGATGAATCTTAATTTTTTAAACAATGTTCCTATTGCATTGCATTAGAAATGACTATACATCAACCACTACAACATTTGTTGTGGTGTCGTGTGTTCAGTTTCATTTGAATATGCTTCGAATCTAATTATGCTATCGGGCCGATATTGTATAATTTGTTTCTTTTTTTCAGGTTTTTATAAACCTTCATGTTATAATTGTAATGACTCTCTATATAACCATGGATCATTCGCAAAGGCAAAGGCACACAAAGTAGCTGCAATTTAAGTCAAAAGTATTGTAGAAAAGTTCCAAACCCAATACCGCCTCGAAATTACATTGTGACGAGACTAAAATGTTTTCTATAGGTTGGGTATATCGGGGTGCAGCTTGAATTTTGAAGTCATGTAATCGTGGCACTTGAATTTATCAACACTGCTTGGAACGCACATTTTAAGGTCATGCTCGGTAGTTTTTTCGTATATGAACAGAGAACTCAAATGGTTTTTAACGTAAGGTTTTCAAAAAATTTGAGTATGCGTGCAGTCATACAGTGCACAATTTTATGTAGGTTTGTGCAGAGTAATCCACAATTTCATCCACAAAAAAAATATTTTGACTGATTTTGGTTTACTTGTATTACAAAATTTGTGACACTTTGTGTGAAAGACACGCGGACTATATTGCTATGAAAAAAATGAGGGCGAAAATATTTTATACTAGTGTCGAAACAACGTAGTAATTCCAAATATTATGTTTGTATAACATAGTGTTAATGTTGTATACATTACTATTGACTATTTTTTAAAGTTGTTAACATTATTTTAGCTCTCACTGTCTTCCCAAACCAGCATATCAAAGACAAAATTTGCACATTACAGGAACATAAAGCAAGTGACTTGCTCGAAAGAAATAATTAACACTTAAATGAATTATTATTGACCATACGCTATTCCAAAACACACGTTGAAATTACTTCGTATTAAAAAAAAAATTCTAAAAAAAAATGGCAATTTTTTTTTATTTACTGCCATTTTTAATCCTGACGTTCGCATACACCTGGTTAGTACATTTTGAAGAACGGAAATCTGGAAAGGCTGTTTTTAGCTATGTTGGCCGACTTCAAAACAGTGTTTTTAATAAGCATAGTGTCTTTGCCGATGACGTTCCGTCCTGGTCCGAATTTTTTTCTTATCATACATTGGCGCATGTGAAATAGTTTAGTAGTAAACGTGTTTCCTTGTACATCACAACGTATTAGAAGCACGTGTTAGGCGACGCCCTTAAGGGACCTCCCTAGAAAGGATGTTTTTGTGTATGTGAGGCAGGAGGGGTAAGGTTGCCGTTAATTGACGTATGTAATGCATTGTCGCCTCTCCGTGCAAGCCACTCAGCTGACGTGCAGTGCTTTACTACTATCCTTTTCCTATGGGACTTTAAGCTGTGACCACATAATTTATTTATGGCCAGCGTAGTTCAAAATCGCACACTTGTTTCTATAGTTATAATTTTCGAATCTGATTGTTAATTCTCCAGATACGGCAGTCTGTAAATGATGTTTTTGGCCGTTTTGAGGGACCAGAAAATAATGTTTCTAATAAACGCGCCGAATTTTTAAAACTACAGCAACATTGTTTTAAATGAGATTTTTAAATGTTTGTAGCAATGGGAGTTTACAATTAGAATTTATTGGTTTGTGGATGTACGCCATTGCTCATGTTCTTGCTGATCAAACCTGTGTCGGTTGACAAATAACGAAAAACGAACAAGAAAAAAATATATAAAAAACGCACACAAAAATAAAAAATAAATCCCAGAGGATTTGTTAGTTTTTTAAATAATAATTGTTACTATAGACAACAAAGAATTCTGGAGATAGAATTCAGTCAAATATCGTGACAACACCACCAGACACAGAAGATAGACACAAATATAGAACCAGATTCGCAATATGAAACAAAGATGGAAATAGACAAAAACAGTGAACTGTGGACAACAAACACAAGACAATAGACAACACAACACAAGTTAAAAACAACGAAAAACTGCAACGTTTCGGAGATTGGGATCTATCTCCGCCTTCAGACTGAGATACAGCTGGTCGGAACACCAAGATGCGAATGAAGCTCGCTAGAAAATTGGGGCTTATATAGCCTGGAGGGTATTTTTATATTTTTGTGTGCGTTTTTTATATACATTTTTCTTGTTCGTTTTCCGTTATTTGTCACTCATCCAACACAGGTTTGATCAGCAAAAACATGAGCAATGGCGTACGTACACAAACCAATAAATTCTAATAGTTTTAAGTGTCTGTTCTTTTCTTAGATATATAGATATGATGTGCGTTGAAGAGTTTCGTCAAAAAGAGAATAGTCGTATTTCGAAGGGCAGGTAGGGAGGCCCCTTAATATTCATTGCAAGCTGAGCGACCGTAACACGCGCTTACGTCTCGTTCCCCGAAGATGCGACTGCTCAGGGGCTATTTTCGTGGGGGGCAAGACGCATCTGGGAAGTCGTTATAGGGCGGAACAAATGTTATCGCGGGGTATCTGGAAGGGCGCCAGGATGTAAAATATGACGTGCACTTGTCGGGTATTTTTCACGGCTGGCAGAGAGGGACGACGCAACCAGAAACGCTCACTCCGGAGTGTTTGTATTATATGGTCCATATTTTACCGCGACGATGCTACGCCCGCTAAAGTATGCCGTTTCAAACGTGAAAAATTCCCCTTCGTATTTTTGTTCTCGTCAAAGGCCGACGCTTGCTCAGGGCGGCGCAGAGCCGGCGGGCATAACAAAACATGTTTACTTTTATACTTCCCTCCCCGTCTTGGCTGTTGAAACAACAGCAACCTGTGAAGAATATTAATATTTCTTGTTCCTTTTTCTTTATTCTTATCTTCAGCTACACTTTTATTTATGTTAAACATGCCGTGCCCCTAGTAGCAGGACAATGATTTTAGAAACTCTAAAATTTATACTTTAAGGGGCTTCCCTAGATAGGCTGTGTTTGTGTGTGTATGTGTGCGTGTGCACTGTTGGAAAAAATTTCCGTGGAATTACGGAAAAGTACTGGCAAAAAATTATCCAGAAATCTTCGTAAAGTAACGGACACTCAGTTTTTCTTGATAACGGAACCTTCCGTAAAGTAACGGACAATTCGTTTTCCGCGAAAAAAATTTAATTTCTGTAATCTAATAGCACTCAATTTTCTATAAATACTACATTTTCTTATTAGTTACGTGTCATCGAGATTCTGACGCACTATTTAATAGCCTGAAAATTTTTTCGAAGATGCCGGGTTTCGAACTCATGACTTTATAATTGCCAGGCAGAAGCTCTAATCATTTTTTTTCGTGTTTGGTGCAGCGGCGATGCGGAAGTGTCATCACCACTGCACCAACCATTCCCCCTTTAATGTGACTTAATTTGAGTGACCCCAGTACTTTTCGTGAGACAATTTGTATAGTGACAATTTTGAGAGCCAAATGGTCAAACACAAATTTACACCAAGCCAGACCTGGGAATCGAACCCAGAACCCCCGCGCACCAAAGCCGGCCGCTCAACCAACTAAGCCACGGGAAGTCGGCTTTACCATTGAACCACAGTGACAATTTATTAGTAAATGAGTTCCATGCAGTGGTAAGATGTCAACTTTATAAGAGACAACTTTTGTATTTGACATCCAGGATTCATAGTGATTATTAGTACCACTTTTTTTTAAGAAACACAGTAAAGTACGCTTTAAAATTGTAGAAACATATTTTCATGAATGTATGGAAAGTTACAGTCAAACATCCGTAAACTGGCAACACGAACAAATTTCCGTTAACAAAATATTACAGAAGCCACTTCTGTAAATTTACAGTACTTTTGTGTAAATATTTCCGTGAATTTATGGAAATTCTTAGCAGTGTGTGAGGCAGGAGCGGTAAAGTGCCACTAACCACCTCTCAGCGCAAGCCCCTCAGATGACGTGCAGTAATTTATTACAATTCTCTTTCCTAAGGGACTTAAAGCGGTGACCAAATTATAATATTTGTGGACAGCATAGTTCAATGTCTAGCGCTTGTTTCCATAGTTGTGCTTCTCGAATACGGTTATTTTTCCATATACGGCAGTCTTGAAAACCCATTTTTGGCCATTTTGGGGGACCCAAAAATGAGGCTTCTAACTAACCTACCGAATTTTTAAAACTGTGGCGTCATAGTTTGAAGTGCGTGTTCTTTTCGTAGGTATACAAATATAATTTGCGTTAAATAAATTCGCCGAAAATAACAGTCGTAGCTCGCTGCAACGTGTTTGAAGCGCAGGTAGGTGGGCCCCTAAAATCTTTACATGTGGTTCGGGAAAAATTCATCTCTAGTTACTATTTCCTTTAAGATATTATGTAGTTTCCTGCATTTTTTCATGTAATCAAATCAACCCAAGTGACAATTTTAGTGTATAAATCGTACTGCTCTCAAAATTTAACTTCTGAGGTCATAATAAATCAAGTTTCTAAATTATATGTTTGCCTTCGAAAGTTACCATTTTATCGCGAACCACCTGCAGTTGTGCCAAAAGGGTACTATTTTCTTAATGCTAGGCAACTTGCGAACTAAAATTTATTATTAAACAACAATTCATGTGTAATTTTGAAAACACATGTTTCAGATTTTTGCTTGTGTTTGCATTTTATTACATAAAATTTTTTGCATTTAGGTCATATAAAAATTACATATTTTAATCAATAATAAAAATTGGCACTGTATTTTGGATATGACTTGCGATTTTTTTAGGCGTACAGGCTTAACTACACATGTTCCCAGTCTTCTAAGCGGTCTGCTTCATTGGCTACTGTCCTCGTTGTTTACAGGTTAATTATTTACCAAGTTACACAGGATCTGAGCCTTTTTAGGATGTTTTGTTCCTCAGTCAGATTCGTATTGCGCGTTTTTTCTCTGTTAATCAATTTGCGAATTGGTTGGTCTGGAATATATTTTCAAATTAAAAAAAAAATTATATTTTTAAAATAATTTTTATGTAGTCATATGCTATGGAACGCTTCAGCAGTAGTGATGTATCGTGTTAAATTAACTGTTTAAACGTGTAAAATTATTTTACAGTACATTTTCAGAACTTACAAAGCAGCTTTCAAGCACATATCCCTATACATTACCGTTACCATGGTATACTCCAGTGTGTCTAACATTCCATTCCATTTTATGATGACATCAAACAATTTAAACTGGTGAATTAGTATTACGTTAGTATATTAGTATGTTAATTTAACCCGACATTTTTGACAAGCAACACAAAATTAAACTCAACTAGTTTGCTCACTACTAGTTGAATTGAACGAATGGAATATAAGCCTAGTTGTAAATAACCGAACTGTATCCTAAACAGAGCCAATTTTGTTTACTAAAACAATAAAAATAAGCTACAGAAAAACAATGTTCAATCGCTTAATATGATTACATTATATTACTACCGTTCGTGTCAGAATACACTAAACTGAAGCCTAGAAAATAAACAACTTTTCCCGCGATAAATCACACAATAGAAAACAACTCACATGAAATGAGCGCAGTTATGATTCGCAGCAGGGATCTTGTATGCCAAAACTTGTAAGAAGGTTGTAGCGAACAAAAATTATTTGACCGGATTTATTAATATTATATCTTACTGTTATGTTTCTCGTATGGTTTTATATATAAGATTATCTAAAGCAGAATAACCATGCCATTAGATGGTAATAAAATTTAGTGGCTGTATAATGTTAGAGAGAATACAAATATTGCCTATCCGAGTGACATGATTACACGCATATTTCAGTTACTATCTTAAGGGAAAACGAAAACGAAGGTTTGTTTTGGTAACGCTGCATCTACCGACATTTAAAGACAAATGAAAATTCTTATCTTGTGCTTTACTTGGCGCATGCAGAGTTGACGTTTAATGAGTAACACAGATAAATGTGAAACAGAAGGGTTAACTATATTGACCTGAGATGTTAATTTGTATATCTAGCCTCATTAAACGCCCACCCGATTTCTTGAGGCTCGAGAATAACGTCTACCGTTCAGTAGACGAGAACAGACTCCAGTTCCCGAAACGTCGTTTTTCTTTTCGTGTGTGTAAAGCTACTGTGTTTTGTTTCATATCGTAGTTGTGTCGTATTTTTGTGCTTCATATTTTATCTGTTTGTTCTTTGGATAAAGCAGAACTCAAACCCGTGTA
This sequence comes from Medauroidea extradentata, assembly GCA_003012365.1. Classification (NCBI taxonomy): domain Eukaryota; kingdom Metazoa; phylum Arthropoda; class Insecta; order Phasmatodea; family Phasmatidae; genus Medauroidea; species Medauroidea extradentata. The sequence goes on from PNEQ01108668.1 coordinate 60,767, forward strand.
GTTTGACTTGGTGGGGTCTGCGTTTATTATTTCTTGTGTTTATTATTTGGCTCTCCTTGTTTTATGTGACCCTTTCGTATTTATGGAATTTTATGTTGTATATGTATACTTTGACTAAATCACACTCTACTTTTTAATGTTTTGCTTATTCTATGTAGTTTTTTATATAGATATCTGCACCGCAATAGAATATGTTTAAAAACTACATCCAGTCCTGCACTCCCATTCCACAACTCTTTCAAATATCAGAAATTTTATGATAGTGCATTTCATTGTTTACTATATTATAGTTTACTATATTATAGTTTATAAGTAAGTTTAACATTATATATGCAATAGCTGTTGCCCACGCTTTACCCGCGCGTATTAGGCCTATAGTATTTAAAGTTGAGGCAGATCGAATAAACATTTAGAATATAAATGTACAGTGCTATATTTAAATCCATATAAAAAAAAGATTAAATTTAAATCCCACAGGAACAGTGGACTTTTCCGAGATAAAAAGCAGTTTACAGCTTCTTTCAGGACGCTGGAAATCTTTGTACCAATTTTCATAAAAATCCTTTCAGTAATTTTATGAGTTAGAGTGAATCACAAAATTATGTTAAATGTTAGATAGCTATCCCACAGTCACCGTTTATTTTTCTGGGATAAAAACTGGACTGTGTCACTCTCAGGTCCATAAATTATCTCCATTAAAGTCATGTTGATCCAATGCTCCGTTGCTGCGTCAAAGACGGACAAACCAACAAACACATTTTCGCAATTATAATATCCTGATGTCAGAAGTGTCACTATGCACTCTTAACTACCAGCACTAACGGAGTGATAAAAATCTCTGTACACGACATACTTTTATTGCAGTACATTGTTGAAATTAAAGTTTCAGTTTATAGAAGTTGTTCAATTTAATATTGCTGGACAAGATTCAATTTCCTTTAACTGAAGAGAACATAAGAGCACATAATATCATCGATTTTCTCCATAGACAAATAAGAAAACTTGCTCTTACGTGCTAGTGTATTTTACGTTCGTTACATAGGCCTTCAAGGGAATTTTACCTCAATTATGGTTTTCGGTGTCATGTATAATTTTCGTCAAGAAACGTACTCTTTACGCAAAACACTGCCAAAACCAATTAGCTAGCTCTCACAGGTTTCACATTGTTTAAGTTAACTACTGTTTGTGTTTCGAAATTGTAATAGTAGACCGTCTCTAACAGAATTTTATAGTTGCTATAGAATATAGGCTATTAGCCTATAGAAACTCAAAGCATTATTTTTGTAGGGCCTATGACAGCACATAAAGAACTCTAACAAGTCAAAAGATAAAAGTTAAATTATTAGTAACACAGTAGCTCTGATTATCTCTGAACTGTCAGTATATTATATTAATCTCGGTTTAATCTACTGCTGGTCACGTCGCTAGTAATTATGGGCCAATATTAATAATTAAAGTATCATTTAGAACGGGTTTCTTAAAGGCGGCATAAAAACGTGTTGCAGAAGAGTCAGCTACGAAATATATATAAGTGTATTTGAGTCAAAATATAACACGAATGTTGCGAACCCGTAACCTAATAAATGCATTCCGGATTTTTAGCTTTATGACTGTCTGCCGCACAGAGAAATTTAACTCGAACAATCGTTTGGCTACAGACCATAGTTTTATCAGTATGTATGTTTCATATATTTTTAATTTACGTTATTGAAGAATGAACGTATGTATGTTAGCAGTTCGTGGGTAAAGTTCAGAAGCACACGCTGAATATAATACTCTGCGTATTTAGAGATGAGGGAAAATTGTAAAAATTCGTGCCCGCGTGTTTTTTCAAACCATAGTCACAGACTAGATAGTAATACAGATGTGGAATAACGTGGTGGCTCACTTGATACGAGCGAACTTCGCCGCTTATTGGCTGTCCGAGCCAATTGATATCAGCTCCGTGTCCGTTCGGCTCCTGCATGTTGTAGCAGGTTTTCTATTGGCTTGACTGCCGGTTAGCAGACAAGTCGCCTCACGCTGATTGGCAGTAGGAAATTTCGCCATGTTGCTGGCCAGCGAAGTCATTTTGCTGGCGTGTGTGACTGAGTTTACCTCCTGCCGGCTATTTCACTTCTGTATTCCTATATATTCTGTGTAGGGCCATGAACCTTTTGCGAAAAGAATTTTGCTCCAGGTTGTTTCAATGTTTTACGTGCACATCTGCAGCTCTGCTGTATTGTTATAGGTAGGGACCCTTGTTTTTCGCGAAAAGAATTTTGCTCCAGGTTGTTTCAATGTTTTACGTGCACATCTGCAGCTCTGCTGTATGGTTATAGGTAGGGACCCTTGTTTTTCGCGAAAAGAATTTTGCTCCAGGTTGTTTCAATGTTTTACGTGCACATCTGCAGCTCTGCTGTATGGTTATAGGTAGGGACCCTTGTTTTTCGCGAAAAGAATTTTGCTCCAAGTTGTTTCAATGTTTTACGTGCACATCTGCAGCTCTGCTGTATGGTTATAGGTAGGGACCCTTGTTTTTCGCGAAAAGAATTTTGCTCCAGGTTGTTTCAATGTTTTACGTGCACATCTGCAGCTCTGCTGTATGGTTATAGGTAGGGACCCTTGTTTTTCGCGAAAAGAATTTTGCCTCTACTTTGTTTCAGTGTCTTACGTGCACTCATCTGCAGTTCTGCTTCGTGGTCAGTGATTGGATATTTTAACTGTCGCGAGTCTTGGGATTCTACCGGCAAATCACAGACGTGTGGTGTTGCAGGAAGGTTATTGTAATTGGCTCAGTCATATGAGATACGGCTTTTCACACAGACGTGCTGCCAATAATCATGAAGCCAAATTGCAGATGTGCACGTAATGCACTGAAAGAAACTGGGACAAAATTCTTTTCGCGAAAAAACAGGGTCCTTATTTATAGGTAGGCACAGGACAATTTCGCGAATTCAATGACCTGCATGCTTGAATCAGCTATCCTATGCATACTCAAGCCCCGACCATTTGTCGACTAACTGCTACTCAGTGGAACAACAGACATTAATAGACGGGGCTTGAGTATGTATAGTACAATGGATTCTAGCTTGCAGGGCATTGGCTTCGCAAAATTTTCCTGTCGCTAGTTATTGTCAGCGGGTCTATTTGAAGTGACGTCTCTCATTTGACGGCATCAATCAGAATACGGTCAGAGATACATAACACGTCTGTGATTGACGTGTAGAAGACCAAGACACGTGAGAGTTAAAACACCCAATGACCGGCTATATAGGAGAACTGCAGATGTGCTAAAACCCTGTAATAAACTGTGGCAAACTTCTTTTCGCGAAAAATTCGTGGCCCTAATTATGTGCCGAAGTAGCATCCTTTACCTTGTATTATCGGATGATGGGAATGTAGCGCTGTCTAGCTGTTTACGGACGAATCAGAAATGTCCAGAAGTGGCCCACCTAGATCAAGACTGGTCCTGTCAAATGGGCCCAACAATTACGAAAGAAGAACGTCGGACACGAACATGATGGGCTGAAGCCTAGCAAACAATCAGTTCAGGTATATCGCCAAAAATTTTTGCGCCAACATACAATTTAAATCGTTGGATTTTATTGCAAGATTTGTTGTTATATGTCTGATACAACGTAGCTAGCTGTATGTAGACAAATAACATGTATCGAATACTACAATAGAGGGATTCTTATTGGCGCAGTCAAATTGGGTAAAAGCACCAGTATAATCGAAAGCCAGTAATATTTTGGTAAGCTAAATGTAGGTTGAAACCCAGAAAACAGTCAAATTTTCTCACTATAAAGTATTATCTCTAGTTAAATAGCATCTGTCTGCTATTTAATTCGGATTGTTTCGAGTTATTGATCATTATTTTTCGAATCAGTGTTACTGGTCTGTATCGCGGCACACTCAGATAAATATAAAGTGTCTTAATATGTACAAAGCCTACACCAAAAACCCTCAATTAAAATATTATATTTTTTCCTTTATTATGAACAATGTTCCTAATACACCTTTCACGAGACAATTTTTAATAACAGAGACAATGTCCCCGCCTGATGGGTGAAATGCGATCGATGAGTTAATTACGTGAAGGTAATTGGAAGAACGGAAGAGCAGAGTCAGTCGTTCTGTTTCGACCCCATTCGACGTACGAAAATAGGCGCGATTGAAATCGGGGTAGCGATTCATCATGTAGGATTAATTTTATCAAGCCGACGCATGCCATCCCAATTAAAATTATCCCCCGAGAGGGTTGTAAAGCTGCCGGAAACAGATCTGCGTTGGCCGCCCTGGAAAACTAAGTATCTTGCACGAGGAAGTTCATTCGTTTGGTCGCGCGTCCGTACATCTATAAACTTACCATTTGGCCGATTCACACATAAGCTAAGGGCTGTAGCCGGAGGTAGGCATTTTGTATGTATTACTAGCTAAGGGGATCATATTAAGAGTGGGGGTTCCTGTTAAATAAAACTGTACTTCCAACTGCTGTGTCTTGACTCTATAGGCGGTTTTGGATAAAGTGAGCACTTTTGAAGCCCTAGTTACTATATTTCTAGAATCCCGGAAATTTCGTAGATTCAACCACCAGCCAGTTGGACTGCACAGTCCTGTATAAACTCTGTTTTCAGCTGCTTGTACACTGGCTTACCAATAGATGACTGGCTTTAGCTTGTACGTGGAGATGTTACTCTAGTTGACTGAGCCAATAAGAATCCCGCTCTTGTAATATTTTATGCTATTGTTGGTCTGCAGACAGCTACGTTGTGTCAGACGTGTAGCAAGAAACCACTGTGTTTTCAAGGCTATGTTAGCACAAACAATTTTCGCGATGTACTATCATCTCTAAATATAGATTATTTAGGATGGGCGGAGCGATTGATTACGTGTTTATTAGCATAATTACGTTAATATCGTAACAATGGGCGACCTTTGGATACCTTAGACCTCGCCGTTTGGATGAAGCCGGAAGCTGATGATGAGTGTATTCGGCAAACGGCCGACGGCATGTTGTGGGTCTCGACCTAGGACCATCCTGGAGAGTTGGTGAGTGAGAGAGTGAGAGAGATTTAGGTCAGCGGTTAACATCGAGGTCTTGAGCGCTGGTGAGGAGTGACACGAGGTGCGTATGGAGCACTACCGGAGTGAAAGGGCGGAGGAAGCGGGAGATCCCCGAAAAAACCCGCCGACCAACGGCATCGTCCGGCACGATTCTCACATGCGAAAATCTGGGGACGGACCCCGCCGGGAATCGAACCCGGATCACCTTGGTGGGAGGGCTGGAGAGCTGGTGATGGCTGACAGGCTCATAGAGAGACATACCTTGATTCCTCCTCGCCCCCTCCACCCTGTTGCATTGCAGTATAATACTGCACTTCAGTGCAGGTGGGGAGACTATCTGAAGCCCATGTCTTGTGCAACTACTGACCTAATCGCACTGTAAGTTTACTTGTCTAGACGGAGCATGTTATGACAACAATCTGCTATTCGTAACTAAGAGACATCCGAATTTCACGAAAAATTTTTCCGCGTGCTACATTTTAAATCAGTTACCAATACTTGCTGATATCCTTAAGTGGTTGGCAGAGATAGGAATAATTCGCGTTTTTACTTACCAATGGGCTATAGTCTACAATAATATATCTGTACATAAGCAGGCAATCTTCGTCTATGTGCATTGCTAGACTTCACACTGACACAATAAGATGTTTTACAGTCAGAATTGAAAGTCAGTTTCAAACGTGACTGAACTGAACCTTTATTTGAACATTAGCGAACACAATACTTATAAAGTTCGCTGTAGGCTGATGTTTGCACGCATTGTCTTTGTTTCCTGAAAAAGAGAGTTGAGGGGAAATTCAGTAACGCAAAAATTATTACGGTTTATAAGTACATAAATACCAATACAATAATTATAAACATAATGAAAAATTAGATAGTGTACTTTAAGAGCGTGTCTTAGATAAAGAACACTAAACACATAATTTGAAATCTACGCGATTTTGAAAGTCAGTATGGAGAGAGTGAGAGAGGTTTTGGTAAGCGCGTAACATCGAGGACTTTATAACGCTTGTGAGGGCTGACATAAGGGGAGTATGAAGCAGCGACGGAAAGAATGGGTGGGGGAAACGGGAGAGCCCTGAGACAAACCGCCGACCAACGGCATCTTCCGGCACGACTACCACATGCGAAAATCCGGGGACCTACACCGCCGGAATTCGAACCCAAATCGCCTTGGTTGAAGGCGAGAGGACTGACCATTCGACCACCGCTGCCCCGAAGTCAGCATGGAAAAACTACAACACAAGATAATGATATTTGCCAACTTAACGAGCAAACATTTACCCAGAATGACGCAGTTGCTAAGCGCGATTTCTATATATTTTTTCTTGCAAAATGGCTGCGAGGAAACCTACAATTTGAAACTGAGGCTTTTAGTGCTGAATTATGTAGAGTGGCGCTGTTTTGTCAGCCCGAGGCAATAAAACGTAAGCAATAAGTGTGAGACTGGTGCGCGTGTCAAGAACAGTTCTGTCTTTCTGTGCGTAGTGTGGGTAGCGGTGGTGTATGGGTCAGAGCAATCGCCTTCCAACGAGGCGATCCGGGCACGATCCCCAGAGGGGCTGGTCCCTAATATTTTTGAACGTGGTAGTTGGTAAACGTGTCGAACATTAGCCGATGGGTTTCCTTGGGGCACTCTCGTTTCCGCAACACTTTAATTCCGTCACTGCTCCATCTGTAGTGTATTTTTTTCATATATTCCCTCATTTTTCTCTGGTCCTCTAAGTTGGGGGTTGGCGTTGGAATGCTACCCCATCCCCTACCGCAGAGAGAATCGTGGATGAAACGAAGCAAGGAGAATCCTTCTAGAGACATGGTAACCCCTTGGGACAAACTGCGATATTTATTTATTTATATCATGTGCGAATATTAAATTATTCCGCGACGTTTTCGTATCAGTATTTTGTATGGAACTTTAAACGTTGACCTTGTAATTTTATTACTGGAAATCACGGTGAAAATTTAAACGAACCCTATTCTGTTTTGTTATACGTATCAGTTTGGTATTTTTTCTAGCTATAGCAGTCAAAAAAGACAGTTTTTAGCCATTAAAAATCATGTTTCTAATAGGCATGCTGTACTTTTAAATAGCAGAAACGTTGTTTTTTAAGTTTGTTTTTCAATATATAACGGTACTGGGTCTAAGTTTAGAATTATCACGTGAAACAAAACACGCGCACACGGTACGTCACCGTTCGTGCGCTGTGTGATAGTTCTTAACTTATTTTATACAAACAGAATCAAATTCAATTTTGCCAATAAGTAGCAATGATTGTTGCTTTATTAATTGCATCCAGAAGATCTTCTTTTGAACACTTGTCTTCCATTAAATGACAGATCAGTAAGTGTTCTGAGTCTTGCTCCATGGAGCAGTCACAGAGGTCATCATTATTGGCAAGTATATTCAATTTCTTAAGGTTGAATTTTCAGCGTGAAACTCCCGCTCTCAATCTGTTCAATGATTTACGAATTCTGTACAGTGCGTTATGACCAGGTGCCATTTTCTCTGAGAGAGAGAGGGTCGATAGAATCGATGACCACTGTCTTCCATATTTTCACACGGGCAACTTCATGTGGATCTTCTAGGGATTCTGTTCCTCTCAAAAAGCTGTTTCTAGACTCAGACTTGGGTTGGTTCATGGCCGAAATGTGGATGCCTTATATAGGTTTCTAGTATCTTCTCCGCAGATGTTGCAGCAACGATTCTTCGAATATGAGGCGGAGGAATTCCAATAAGACGGTAGATCTTCTGTACCGACGTTGGTCTGAGACATCCTGACAAAATTCTGGAAGTCTCATTCAGAGCTACATTCACTTCTTTGGAATTTGACGAAGGAAGCCAAACTGGTGCTGCATATTCAGCAGATGAGAAGCTAAGTCCAAGGGTGGAAGTTCTAAGTGGAGTGAGCACCCCATGTTCTTCCTGTAAGGAGTCTTAGTATGTTTAACGTGAAGATACATTACTTTTGGTGTTCAGTCAGTCAGAAGCGACATAACATCGTCATTATAACGGAGGTTGTATCCTTGGGGGTAGATGAAACATCACTTTTTATTGGTGCAAAGCAAAATTTACACATTTGCGGCGTGCAGCTGCGCTGTAGTAGAAATACACATGCACATAGAAATTCTAGATGTCACGTGATTAGTATAAAATGGTTGTAAACTGGAACCTATAAAGTATTTCGGCACCAGTACATTTGCTTTGTTTGCGCTTGCGCAGCTAAACAACTCGAGATCTGATTAGTTTCAACTGTAAATAGAGGTACAGTACAAGAGAAGACCCATTTTACTTGCTCTGCACTTGTGCTGCGTCTGTGCAAATAGCAGGTAGTGATATTTAAACAGGCCCTGCTGATTGAAAAGTAGAGGGGGGCCGTCCCAATGTCCTGTACCGTTCAGCTGGAAGAAAACTAAATATTTTTTTCTGATTCGTGTATGGGGGTACAACGTGATTTCACCACGAGTTATTTCCTTATTTATTTCTGGTTTGCAGTCGTCAAATGTGCATCAAAACAACTCTTGTCCAATCACAGTGATGACAGATAAGGATACTTTGTTGACGTTCAACCAGATCTAGAATCAATACGCGAAATAATCGTGCCTCTAGTCATATGCTACGTCAAGATATGCATTCAAGACATCACTGAATTTTTTAAAAAATCTTAATTCGAAATACAAAATTGCCGATTATCTGCTTCAATCGATAAGTTTGATCTGTTTTGCGATCGCGATGAGCTCGCTGACATTCTAACATTGGTTGTAGTTTTTTTTCCCGCCAGTACGAAACATGAGCTTGTCATATTTTTACGCGCAGTAAGTAAGGGGCAGAGGTCACGTTTCCGCGTTCGCTTTGTGCACGGGGGAATTCTTTGCAGGTGACATTCCCAGCAACACGGCGTGTCGCTGACGTCAAAACAATAACAAAACAAAAGCGGGATAAAAAAATCTTTGCAGGAGAACAAGGCAGCGAAACAGAATGAAACGTCACGCTACTCTGGCATGCTTTTGTTTTTTCTGGCCTCTCACCTTTCAGCGACAAAAGAAGAGCGCACTGGGCGAGTTTTTTCTCTCTTTTGTATTCCTCCTGCGAGGGACGCGTTTTGAGGTGAACATGTGACACACGACCCAGCCTGCATTGCGCAGTGCGAAGTATATGCACTTTCCTCTTTCCCCACCCCTCCTTCGTTCATCCACTAGGAAGCGACGACACAGGAGACATTCCCCTACCGCATCGGCCGCGAACAACAGATGCTGAACCAGAGAGGAAATGATACATTACGGCAGAGGTCACTTAGAGGTCACTTTGCGACTTATTTTCCTCCCCGCCCTTTCCCATCTCTACTTCCTCTCCGACGTACTTCTCTGTCCGGTACACCGGCCTGACCGGTCGCCCCTCCCCTTCTCTCTTTCCTCTTCACCTATCCTTCCCTCCCTCATTCCACGAGCCAGAAATGTTTCCACTCCCTTCCCCCCTCCTTCCACGACGAACATCCCAACCCGCCCCTCCTTCGCCTTCCTTCCCTTTCCGTTGACATTGAAGTGACCTCTAAAACAAATCGATATCAGTAAGCACAGGCGCGGCGCAACTTGCCTCTCCATGTACGGGCCCAAGTTTTGTTGGACACGCGCGCGCATACACACACACGCACACACACAAAGTACTCGCTGGGACTGTCGCAGCTCGTAAAAACTGGCTATATACTCTTTTCCACAGACACCTGCATTTTTTTAACAGCTGGGGTCTATTCTCTATCTTCGCCTCTAGTACAGATCATCACCTTTCGAGACAGACAGCGTTAGGCTAAGTCCCTAAAACATGTATTTAAAAGAATCTCGATATGCTTGCAACTCTGTAAGATGTGCTCTAATAAAATATTAATCTTACTCAATAATATTTTATCACTTTTCACAGCGTGTTTTGTATTACTAATTACCTAAATATAGTTTTAAATAGTATAAATAAAATTTCATCCCCTTTATAATCCCGATATTAAAAGTTATAACATCAACGCGACTGTAATAAAAAATATAGTGTGCTGAGCCTACAAGACTTGGCAGCTCAGATACTATGTCAGTATTTCCAACTATGAGATAGCAGCACGGGTGTTGTATTGAATTTGTCGTTTGCGTTGGCAGACGAAGTTAATATACACAGAGCTACAATTTTCGAAACGTGTTTCACATGTAAGAGAAAATAAAATAATGTATATCTGTCTTCTTCCGAACATCATTTCAGTCGTACTCTTCAACGAGGATGGCCGTTGAACGCAACTTAAATATGTCGGTCATTTTAATGAACATTCTGTCGTAGCAACAACTTAGAACCCGATCTTCATAAAGAGTCACGAAACTTTTGAGAGACTGTCACGGCGTCATTTTTTGTTGCAGAATACGAATTCTCGCTGCTAAGATAGTTCAGGGCGCACCACGAAACTGCCAGCCGTTGGTGATGTTATACGAACGAATAACTGCTTGCAGTTCAGTCTGTTGACAGAAAATAATTCGAATCTGATAGGTCTCTACTATAGAGGTATTAATTGTTATTGTCAAATTTGCCAGGCCCTCGTAACTCAAATAGGACAAAACAATTCTTACAAGATATTGCAGAATTTGAGCACTTCATACTACGAAGTGACAATCCATGCAACGAAAAATAAATGCTGCAGTTGAATAACGCGATCATGTTATGTATATTTAGGGCTATGAATATTTCGCGAGTTCAACGACCAACATGCTAGAATCCATTATCCTGTGTATATCGAAGCCCTACCATTTGTCCATTACCTGCTACTTATTCAGACAACAGACAATGAACGAATATACAGGACTTGAGTATGCATAGGACATTGGATTATAGCATGCATAGGTCATTGAACTCGCGAAATTTTCCTAGCCTTATGTATATTCCATTACATATAAGTTTGGATAAATCTGACAGCAACTTATGGGCAATAATTTAATATGTTGTTATTTGTGTCTCTACACAAGATAAACTTTGCAGCAAAATGCTGAAATGGACATTTCTGGTTCATTTAAGAGCTAAAAATGTCTTGTGCAGCAAATCACAAAATATAAAAAAATTATTGCCCATAAGTTGCTGTCAAATTTATCCAAACTTATATAAAACTGAGTATATCAGCAGTAACGCATGTTGACAAATATTAAACATAATTTAGTGTTTTCCTAACTTGTAGGTAATAACAGAAATTATATAATGAAACAGCAATAAAAGAGGCCGATGACATCAGAATCAAAACTGTATTGTTTGTTGTTCTTAGGTTGTAGGCTTTGTAAGAATAATTGCTGCCAACTTTGGACTCCTTTGGTGAAAATAAAGATCTTGAAATTTAACGTTTATGTTCTAATGAGCGCTTAGCGCAGAAAAAATCCGTGATTTTATAATTACACCAAACACTATCCAACTCCTAAAACAAATTACGTTAGTAGTTATTTTCCGCAAATAAAATATTATTCGGTTAAATAGTTTTCATACAAGTGCATATCTAAGTAGCGATTTGACTATTTTCGCTGCTTACCCAAAGTATAAACTATTTAAACGATGCGAACGAAATCATTTTGAGTTAAAGTAAATGCAGTAAGTTACAGAATGACACCTTTGTTATTTCAGGTAATTTTTTTGTAAGACATGTAGGCATACTAAAAGATATGCAAATGTTAATGTTACAGCCCACGATTTTTCGCGAAAAGAATTATGCAACTGTTTGTTTCAATGCTTTATGCGCACATATGCAGCCATGCTTCATGGTCAATGATTGGCTGTTTTTAACTCTCAGCGTCTAGGGTTCTGCCCGCAAATCACAGACGTGTGGTGTCGCATCAGTAACCTTGTTCCTGTTGGCACAGTCAAATGAGCCACATCTGTGGAATAATTAGAGAGGATGATAGCCTATATCGCGAAAATGTTTTGTGCCAACATACGCTTGAAAACACTGTAGTAAATTACAATACATATGATTAGGTGATGTACGTCTGACACAACGTAGCTCTCTGCAAACCAATAATAAGCATCAAATATTACAATAGCGGGATTCTTATTGGCCCAGTCAAATAGAGCAACGGCTCCACATAAACGCGAAAGCCAATAATCTTCCGGTAAGCTGAACGTGCGTTGAAACTCAGCAAAAAGTCTAATTTTCCCGCGATAAATCATCCTCTCTAGCAATAATATATTCTGCCAATTACTATGAAGAAGAGTTTCATACGTGCACATAAGGCATTGAAACAAGCTGACGTAGAATTCTTTTCGCGAAAAATCGTGGGCTCTAAGTAATGTGTATTCAAGACTTTTTAAACAAACAATTGCCTCAATCACAAGCGCCATTAGACTTAATTATTTATTATTAGCATTAATGGTAATAATAATATAATTATCGACGTCGTTAAGGTTCTTGGATATTTCCGAGCTGTTTTACCAAAGCTAAACTCTAGTCGGTGGTTTCGATACACGAACACTCATCAGCAGTAATTTCAGTAGAAATATCGAACCTAAAGGAATTCAAGTTTCATTTTAAGAACATACTATGAGTAGAGATGATGGTTTATCGGGGGAAAACTTGACTTTTAGCTAACCTTCAACGTACGTTCAGCTTATGAAAAGATGACAGGTTTTCGCTTGTACGTGGAGCTGTTACCCTATACCTATTTGACTAAGCCAATAAGAATCCCGCTATTGTAATATTTGATGCATGTTATTGGTCTGCAAACAACTACGTTGTGTAAGTGTTTTCAAGGCTATGTTGGCACAAAATATTTTCGCGATATTCCATCGTCTCTAACTATGATTCAAACAATTGTCAGTTCGCGCCACTTTAGCAATTGGCCCTTGACGCATTTTACACCTCCAGAAACAAAGAAACATCTATTAGAGCTGGTGATTTTTGATGAAAAAAAAAATCATGCAACATTTTGTATCAACGTATAACGCTCACATTTTGCACCTCTGTTTCGTGGCTATTGGCAGAGTGTGTTTGTGAAGAGGCATTTGACTGTGCCAATGAGAATAATGTTACTGCGACACCACACGTCTGTGATTGGCGGGTAGATCTCCAAGACATTGAGAGTTAACAGCCAATCACTGACCTTGAAGCAGAGCTGCAGATGTGCACGTGAGGATTTGAAACAAAATGTTGCATTATTCTTTTCACCAAAAATCACCAGCTCTTACAATTATACACAGTATGGTATTACTGTGTCATCGAGCTGTTGTCAGTTTGAGTACACTTACACTGTAAACAATCTTCCTAAAATGTTTAGGAAGTAATTAACAGAGGTACGTGAAATTCGCGGATTCCTTTCAGGATGAGCTGGAATTCAAACGCTTTTGTATTTTTGTCACTTTCTGATTGGATTACAGATTACAGATACGTCCTTGAATACTCTCAGCCAATAACTAGAGACCTGAAAAATTCACATTTTCTTTTAGGCGCAAGCTAGAATTCCAGCAACTGTAGCTTTGTATCACGTTCATAATTGGCCGTTGACTTACTCGACACTTCCTGGAAGTAGCTGAGCCAGTAATACAACTGTAACTGAGTACGGGCCCATTTCACTGTGTCACCGAGCAGCTAATAAACAACTGCTGTCTGCACGATTACACAGATAGGCTCAGATAAGGGTTTAAAAAGGTAACTTTGTTCTTTTTCTTAACACTGTTTTGAATTTTTTACAGATAACTGTTACATCAACATTACAATGTAATGGTTGTAATCTTCGGCGCGTATTCGCCTCTTTGAGACTAGGTCTGTGAAAGGATTCCATAACTGAAATATTTAACATTTTCCGATAAGTCAGCTCAGTCCATAGCATAATATTTGAAAAATCACTAACATGAAACGCGCTGCTAATGCGTTTCAGTGTGTTTGAAAATATTTTTTTATGAAACTGTTCCACATGTGCTCATTGTGTCAATGTACGAAATACACACACACACACACACACACACACACACACATATATATATATATATATATATATATATATATATATATATATATATAATAATTTTGGACTAGGACTGAATGTCATTGTTAAAATACCATTCTCATTATAAACGCTTTCTATAAACACTCCAACATAGCTAAAGACGCTTTTTTTCAGGCTACCGTACTTCAAAAAGTACCAACCAGATGTATGTAGGGACTTTTGTTTTTCGCGAAAATAATTTTGCCTCCCTTTGTTTCCGTGTCTTACGTGCACATCTACAGTTCTGCTTCATGGTCAGTGATTGGATATGTTAACTGTCGCGAGCCTTGGGATTCTACCGGCAAATCACAGACGCGTGGTGTTGCAGCAGGAAAGTTTTTGTAATTGGCTCAGTCAAATAAGATACGGCTCTTCACATAGACACGCTGCCAATAACCATGAAGCAGTATGAGAAACTCAGATAGAATAATGCACTGACTTTGCTACAGACTTAGTAAGTACATTATCAGCACAGCTTTAGTCGAAGAAAACATAAAGTATGCTACATAGAACAGCCATTTTCCCCCCTGTGGTTTCATTTAAATCTCACACTGTCAAGTTCATTGATGATAGTATTTTTTTATTGAATTTCACATTTTAAATGCAGTTGCACTTCGAATATTAAATTTTTAGCATTCTATGTCTATAGGTATGCTGAAGACCTTCAATTAGATACGTCATTTCAGATTGAGACGCAATTAGTTTTGCCAGAAAACTCAAAAAGAGACCAACATTGGTTTAAAAGGAGCTAATACGTGTTGCATACTTACTCCTGCAGGGGTAAAGATGACTCTTAAAGTCCCATAGTAAAATGGATAATTTGAAATCTTGCAAGCTAGTTCAGCGGTAGGCTCGTTGTGGAGATGTCGTATTTTTTGCGCACTTCAATGTAGCCCTTATAGCTCCATCACTTCTGAGCCTGCGAATGTTTAATTCCTAAGCCTCCTACGCAGACGCATGGTCCCAACTCACCAGCTAGGCTATTGATAAAAAGTTTCAGCTTAAAATATTTTCTGTCGTAACGGCACATGGAAGTGAACATAACACACTGCAACACATTACATCACTATTAATCCATTCCATATTTCATCAATCTCTATTTACCCTATGAGACCGGACTTATGGGACATCCTGTAATTTCCGTAATCTCAGCAGTTGTTAGTATAGAAAACTCAGCCGTTGCCAGCAGAACTGACAGACGAGCAGTAATGTCAGCGACAAATACTGTCTTAGACTAGTAGCCTGCTCACACATAACTAAAATCAACATTTAAAATAGTTATACAGTATACAAAATTGTTTTGTTTGGTACTAATTTCTTTGACAATGATTCTCAGTTTCAACTGAGTTGTTAGGCAGGGTCCTTAATTTTGGCGAATTAACCATTCACGTTCAGTTACTAGCGGGAAAACAAGTGATTATTATAACTCGTTTATAGCTTTTTTTTCTTACGTGTCTGGGAAGAATGTGTTGATATTCTAGCCATTACTGTTTTAGCAATAAAATTTAATTAGCATAATAGGCCTAAATTATGAAGATCTCCGAGAGACATGCAGTAATATATAATTCCGATTTTTTAAAAAAGAAATACTCTTCAGTGGTTAAAACATCTTAGTGATCTTAAAGATACATTTTATATATTAAGTACAATACATGTAATATAATTATGTTTGCCAGTGTGTCAGTGTTTCATAGTACATTTCAAGTAAAACAAATTTGTTTCTTGAACGAGGTCTAAAAAAACTGAAACATTAGGAAACTATTTATTACCATTGACTGATTCCCAGTTTAAAGTACGTAGCAGCAAGCTTAGAAGTTCCTTTAAATACCAATCAAAAGAATCATTGTTAGTTTACGTTGGCAGCAACACAGATAGTGCACTCGTTCGTGGAACATACTATAACAGCTTTAGTCGCGGGACAGCTGTGATAGCGCCGACGCGACGAGGACGTGCGTCTACGGGCGGGTATTATCAGAATCCAGCACGCGACACGCGGCAGGCTGAAGCGAGTCGTACCGAACTTGATGCGTTCATTTCAGTGACGTCTGTCACACGTTTTCTTGGCGCTTAGTAAAACGTGTATTCACATTTTAATTTTTAAAAAAAGTTCGTCGGTTTCTGAAAATTGCCACGACTGCCGATGCACTTTAATTATATTACTGTATTTCACATTATTGTGTGGCTTTTAACTTATTAAAAATTTTACTTGAAGCCAACCGAAATTACCCTTTTTTATAATAGATAAAGAATACTAACTTTTTCCTCTATAGTCTTTAAAAAATCCTCGAATATACTATTAATTTTATGTAATAATTGATGTTGAATCGTATTCTTTAATTACTGTAATTTGTGGATAAGCTATTTCCTCAAATGTACGGTATACCACAACAAAATTAGTAATTTGGCCATTTATTTCGTAAATTGCCTCTGTTTTCATTCAAGATCAAACGACAACGTTTAAATTTTAAGAATGAAAATATTTGAATTAGAACAATTTTTATTTACTATTTTTGTAAGCTACTAACAACTCACACTTTTTACAGAACTTCTATACTCGTAATTAACTACTAGAGTTACGGTATATGCCTAATAACAACAACATTTTTTACAGTCTACCTGTTCACGACTTGGCTACAGAAGAGTGTATACCACACAACTAAAGAAGAGCGCACTTCACAGCTATTGAAGAGCGTACTTATTTGAAGAGAGTGTTTCACAAACACAGAAATTTTCACTTAACAGTAACTAAATATTGTATACTTTGCTACAACAGACGACACCGCACACTGACGAGAAAAGTTATTACTACAACAAAAATGTTGACAAACTATCCGATAAACATCTTTATCATTCATTAGAACAAGGCCTTCATCGTACCCTTTCGAAGTTTGAGATGGTTAAAAAAATGTTTAAACATTACTGGAGATGTCGAATGGCAAGAATATTGGGTGTGTTCCGGAAATAAAACTAGCTCTCTTTAAATATCTTACCAAAATTGATAGTTTATGTTTGAAAAAATATAATATATATGATATAATAATAGTCTCAATACAACTGTGTAACGGTTTTACCATACCTACTCCTTTTATTAATCTTAAAAAAATAACACTCACATAATTAGCTTGAATTGTTGACGAGGGATTAAAGGTTATCACATGGTAAAAATGCATACTTTTATATTTTAAATGAAATTATTTTGTATTTATTTTAAAAAAATCTGAAAATAATGACAATTTATTTCATCTATTAAATTAAAAAAAAAAAGACAAATAGACTTTGTTTTTTGTTTTTAAATATTTTAGCTTGTGTCTCATAATATCTGATTTCAGTGTAAATTATTTAATTTGAGTAAGTCACTTAGTTTTTGTTATTCCTGTGTTCCCGTAACTTGCACATTTTGACTTTGACATGCCGCTAGGGGGAAACTATGAGAGCTACAACATTTTCACATGTGGAAAACATAGTCCCATGTAACGTCTATGAAACGAATACTACGCCGTGCAAATACAACATTATGAATTTTTTCCAGCGTGGACACCTCTAAGCTCATAATACAATTCTTTATCCTTCGTTCACGTCCGTATATTCCACGAAGCAGTTGCCAACTGGTCCCTGAGCGAAGACGTTTTCCCTCTGTAGCGTAGTAGGTGAGGCGCCGGTCGACGGTGCGAGAGATCCTGATTTCGAATCCGGGCTCGGGCATGAAATTGTGTTGTATCTTCACCTCACTTCACCCTCATCGGATCTTAAGAAGGCATGGTACATAATTGAACGCTAGAAGCATTTATATATAACTGTAGGTTTATTCAAGCCAATTTGCGAAAAGTAAACAATAGCAATCATAGACATAGTTTTAGACAAGGTTTTAAACTAAATTGTTTCCAGTGTTACAACTTCTGAGGCACAATCTCTGACGCTGGAACCTCGTGCATTTAACTGCGACGCAAGAGATCACGCGTTACGATTTAGTAATTCTGGATAAATATTTACTCATAAAGTTGGCAAATACCATTATATAGGAAAGTCATTGAACATTTTATCCATATTGGTTTGGAAAAAAAGCGCAGGAATCAATTGATGTTTTCAGCGTTTATTTATCTACGACGCACTAAACGTTAAAGAGCCATTAAACCACCTAACCTCACTATAATGCACAGTAAACCGGAAGTATTGTGCAATTCTGAGAGAACAGAGATTGTGTTTTCACTACGTGCCAACATATAAAACCACACTTGATTTTAATAATTTAAGACTTACGCTGCCTACATTACAGTGTGAAGGAAATATTTTCACGACGAAGTACTAATTTTCGTTGCCAGGGCCTAAAATAGATTAAAACCAAAACAGTAGTACACCAAATATGTATGTATACAAAGTAAAGTATATGTGCTGTTAACATAAAAGTAATAGCATTAATTTATTCAAAATAGTGCCAACCCATGTTGATAGGTTATTTTATCACACTTATCTATGTTACTAGCACAGAGCTGTCTGTTATTAATCTATATTGTATTTGGTTTTCCTGCTACTTTACTGGGACCCGTCGGGTAGTGGTTAGACAACTCGCCTCCCGCCAAGGTTGGTTCGCTTCCGATTTCCGTGTGTAATAAACTAGGTGGATGTTGTCGGTGGCCGGCGTGTTTTACCGGAACACTCCTGTTAACCCGCGCCATAGCATCCCGTCCTTCCTCTATTCTAACCTCGATGTAACCTGATCTTCTTATGGGCCAATAAATACTTATTTTGTAAACATTGCTTCCAGTAAAAAAAATTATGTGGCGGAAAAATATTCGCAGAGAATAAATATTGGACTTAGCGTGAACGAAATTATTGATATTTTCTTGCGCACAAGCATGGAAAATGTTATGACACATAAGCTTGAAGTTTTCCTTGCAGTGTTGGTCTAAAGGGTGCTGTTACCTGAAATGAAAGTTTAAAAATTTCAACAATTTTTTGAAAGTACAAAAAAATTCTTTTGTGTTTTAAATCATAGCCTACAACATTGTCATACACTGTGATTTTTTTTTTTTCGGTTTGGTATGTCAGTTGGTTTTAGTGGCGTACATTAAACCGTAAAGTACAAATTTCGGTGTTTACGACTCATTACGCAAAAACTATGAGAAATACAAATATTTCCTAAGAGGAAGATTTAACCACAATTTATGCCTAAAATAAGAAAAAAAAAAAAAACATCTGGTACAAATATAAAAATAAAAAAGGCGTTGAAAACTGAGGTGAACTGCGCCCTTAAAGCATCAATAAAGGAAACACGCTCTTTTTGCGGTGTTACAATAAATATATGAACATTCCTCTTTAATTTAAAATCGTGTTATATATTTTGACCAAATGACGCAATTAGCAGAGTCATGGATTTGTCACGAAAATATTTTTCCCCAACATGGTTTCAGTGTATCACGTGCACATCGGCAGCCGTGCTTCATTGTTATTGACAATATGTCTGTGTTCAGACATGTCCCTCATTAGACTGCACCAATCATAACAAGGTAATTGTGACTCCATTTGGCAGAGATTTCCTAAAAGAACCCCAAGACAAGTGTATGTCAAAACAAGAAGAAGAGCTGCTACAGACGTGCACATAAGGCAATGCAACCGAATGATGCAAAACTCTTTTCGCTATATAATTAGGGCTGTAGTAGTTACTTCAAGTGCTTTATTGTATGTATGCTCGCCATTTCATAGTCATTTGGTAATGAGTATATAAAATCGGTCAGTAATTCCGAAGGACTTACAAAGTGTAGTGAGAACGTTGTAATAATTTCAGTGTAACAAGCCGCAATGTGAGGTCAGTTGTAACTTATATTTTCACATTAAGATCTTAATTAATTATTTTCATAGCATAGGCACATTTAAAAGTAATCTTAATGTTTAGTTTGCAAAGCACGAACATTTGTAGAACGGCCTTTGGCTGAATATGTCGTGTATAAAATAAAATAATAAATAAATAAATAGTACGATTCTAACTGGGAAATTCATTAGGGAGGGTGAGCCCCACCCCCCTCCCCACACTCATGGGTGAACGTATTGTGCGCGTTCGAGGCTTAAAAGTGCTGAAAGAAGCAGTAAGGACGACAAAGCACACGCACCATATAATGGCAACCATTTTCGCCATTTCCGGCAGTGTAAAATTAAATTTAGAGATTCATGGAGGACCTTAAGAGGTATATGTATACACTTGTGTAACTTCCTTTGAATGCTATTCCTAACGAGTGCGTTCGTTGAGCATTTTTAAAATAATAATGTAACGGCCGAAGCTCTACACACTGCTTGACGGCCTGTACAGGCGGTCACCTTTAAAAAAGTGCTTATTTTATAGTGAATACTTTAAACGGTTTTCTCCTCAGTTTTTTTGGCCACTCCTGGGAATTCTTGGAAGCGACCTCCCAGGGGCGCCATCACCGCCCGGCTCCAGACGTGATGAGGGTCTCTGGAGGTGTCTGGTTGGTTCGGAAAGGGTGTCTGCGGGTCGAAGGGAGGTCTAGGGGGTGAGTGTGACATACCTGCCACCCACCCCCGTGCAGGAATTCCAAGGAGAGTCGGTCCGTCTCTGATAAGGTCGCGATGCCGAGGCGACAGCCCCAGACGCATCATCGTCCTCGTTATAGCTCTGGTTCACTTCCCTTCCAGCCGTTATCTTACATGGATGGAACCTCCTCGTTTTGGGCGGCGCTGTGGTTATCTCCCTGTGGGGCTTTCCTTTGCGTTCACAGTGATAATTGCGATGTGTAGGGCCAAGTCCGCAAACTGAAGTTATGGTTATTAGTTATCTTGACTTGAAGCTAACTCTGTGGTTCGCTCTTTATCTGTAGCCGTTGAGGAAATCTTCAGCCTAAGGGGCCTCCCTAGATAGGCTGTGTTTGTGTGTGAGAGGCAGGAGTAGTAAGGTTGCAGTTGACCGGCGTATGTAATGTATTATCGCCTCTCCGCCAAGCTACTCAGATGGCGTGCAGTGCTTTTACTATTTTCCTTTTTCCTATGGGACTTTAAGGGGTGACCACATTATTTCATTTATAGGTAGCGTAGTTCAAAGTCTAACGTTTGTTTCTATAGTTGTGTTTTTCGAATACGGTTGTTAATTTTCCAGATACGGTAGTCTGGAAAAAACATTTTTTGGCCGTTTTGAGGGACTTGAAAATAATGTTTTAAGCGAACGTGCTGAATTTTTTAAAACTATAGGGGCATAGTATAGAGTATGTGTTCTTTTCGTAGATATACATATATATAATGTGCGTTAAATAGTTTCATCAGAAATAGAATAGTCGTAACTCGCTGCAACGCATTTTAAGCGCAGGAAGGAGGCCTCTTAAGAGTTAGTGGACCTGACGCATAAGCCGTGTTGTAGCGTGCAACGAAAAGTGTTTTTTCCACGTATAATTACTAAACGTGTTTACAATGTCTTTATCTACGAAAAGAAAGCCCACTTCCAACTATGCCTCTATCGTTTATAAAACACCGTCCGCTTATTTTTAAAGACTCTATTGCCAGCTCCTCAGAAGTGGTAAAAATTTATTTTTGACGTTGCTTTAGCTGGAAAAATAACAGCAGTAAAAGTAAACCAATATAATGGAAACCTGTGTTGGACTTTAACATATATTTTCCACAAATAAAACACTAGTTACGGAAACACTAAATGCTAGCTGAGTACTACGTGCTTAGAGACGAAGCGTTGTTTAACACACGCAATGGAGTCGACATATCGCCTTATCCGTTTCCGTGCAGAACTTCGTCCGTTATAAGTTTATTTGAAAACTGCTCTAAACGTTTGAGTGATCTTTACTTAGGAATAGTATTCAAAGTACGTTACACGTGTGTTTATATCTTTTTCAGGTTTACCACTTCTCATTACGATGGCGTGGTACATAATTCAATGCTAAAATATTAGTATATGACTGTAGGTTTCTCGAAGTCAATTTGCGAAAATTAAACAATATCAATCCTAGACAATAGTTTTAGACAACGTTTTAAACAAAATTATTTTCAGTGTTACGAACTTCTAGGCACAATCTCTGACGCCGGAACCTCGTGCATTTAACTGCGGCGCAAGAGATCACGCGTAACGAATTAGTAAGTCTGAATAAATATTTACGCATAAAGTTTGCAAATATCACCATCTAGGATTGTCATTGAGTGTTTTATTCACATTGGCTTCTAAAAAAGCGTAGAAATAAATTTATGTTTTCAGCGTTTATTATCTACTACAACGCACTCTTAAGAAGGAGTTGTAGATAAATAAGCACAGAATTCTTCAATTGAGATCTACACTTTTTGGTAGTCAATATAGAAAAACTGCAAAACAGGAATATTTGATAATTATATTTGCCAACTTTATGAGCAAAGATTTACCTAGAATGATGCATTTGTAAAGCGTGATCTTCAGATGTACGCTAATCAAAGAAAGAATTTTCTCAGAAAGTTGGCAAAAACTAGAATTGCTGTTTTTAGATTATTGCAAATTGGCTTCGAGAAATCTACAATTCCGAACTGACGATTTTAGCGGTGAATTATATACCGTACATAATTCCTAGTGGCTGAATAAAGCGAAAAAATGGGTATTTTGCGACCCTTTTTAAGTATGAAAATCTTGGTATGGAATCTATTAAGGGATATAGGAGTAAACAATATTAAATCATAAAATGGTATGGTCGCTGCTGAATGTCTCATAGCAGCGAGTTGTCGGCGTGGAAACTGCTAGAGTTAGACGTGATGCATGTGCTGTATCAACTTTAAAGCTTCTGCCCTTCAAAGCTTCAAACGCGCAAAGTACGTCTAGCCTGACGGCCACCTTAATACCAGTTAAACTAAATTTTACTTCGGCTGCTGTCGTGCTGATTCCGTTTTCCCGTGGTTTCCCGAATGTGCTCCATACTGTTACAAATTCGCAAAATATACATTTGGTCAATTCTCTGAGCTCTTTGGGATAGCGGTCTTATAATTGGAAATAAAATATTTTAATTAAGTTCTTGATTTACTAGCTCACAATGCTTACCAAAATACAAAAACGGCAATCAACTATGACTTTTACAGCACCCTTATTATGCACACAATTACTACTTCACCACAGAAACGCTAATTAACTTTGATAATTAAAGGACAGAAATGTTTACGATGGTTTAGTTAAAGACTACTATAAATCACAATAACAGTTCAGTCACATATCACAATAACAGTTCAGTCACATATCCAATTAACAGTCTCTCAAATAGTGACAATGTACAACCTTAACAGTCCGAAGTGGTGATGGCTCACCATGTGCTGCGCAGCACTACGAGTACACCACTATTTTCGCTCTTGAGGTCTTCGGTTCGACTCCCGGTTTACACCTCCCTTTTTGTCTGTCGACCCGTAGCAGGAATCCTCTTGTTTCGCCCAATACTGCTCCAGAGGTATGTGCCTGCAGCCTCACAGTGGACTCTGGCGTCACCAAGATGTCTTCACGAGTCTCTCTCCACACGCTTAGCACCTTCCTATAGTACGACCAATAGTATAGGGCTGTAAAAAACAACGTAGTGTAACTATACTCTGTTTCATATGAGTTTGGATGAATCTGACAGCAACTTACGGGCAATAATTTTAAGTATTTTGTGATTTGTTGCACAATGCAAGACATTTTTTGGTCTAAAATGAACGTGAGATGTCCATTTCAGCATTTGTACTGCAAAGTTTGTCTTGTGTAATGACACAAATAACAAAATATTACAAATTATTGCCCATAAGTTGCTGTAAAATGTATCCAAACTTATATTAAATAGAGTGAATTAACTACTAAAGACGATGAGTAATTGTTAAAGATAATTTTTTTAAACAGCCACGTCCATCATAACCTCAAATTAGTAAATTACTTTCCAGATTCAGCTTAAAAGTAGGTGGAAGGTATCTACTATTCCGTAAACCCATTAAGTAATCGAAGGTTTTCTTTTTCGCTTTGGAATATTGTTTGTACGGACCGCGGTGGACGAGTGGTCAGACTACCTGGGTCCCGTCAAGACGTTCCGGGTTAGATACCCGTCGGGGTCGAACTCCGGATCTTCTCATATGTAGTCGTGACGGACGATATCGCTGGCCAGAGGGTTTTCTCGGATATGTTCCTCCCCCCTCCCAAGCATCACTGCATTGTAAGGCCTCATGCTAACCTTATGGGCATTTACCCCAGGCCTCATATAAATTTTTATTAAAAAGAAAATAATTATTAATAATTATAGAGTCACGATTTTTTAGCGAAAAGATTTTTGCAACATTTGCTTTCAATGTGTTATGTGCACATCTGCAGCTCTGCTACATCGTCTGTGATTGGATGATTTTAATCTCACTTGCCTTGGCATATTACAGACGTATGGAGTCACAACAAACTTATTCTGATTGGTGCAATCAAACTAGAGACGTGTATCGGCATATGACACACCACGTTTCAAGCGGGCAAATATATATTTTGTACAGTTTTGTTCATACTACCTGTTACAATTTAATGACAAGCAAGTTGCTCGCTGAATATATAGGGCTCGTCAAAATAGTATCAATATGTAAAAAGTACCATAGCCATTTTACAATCCTATGATATAGCCTGTTATATTACGGTACCAGAGTAATAACTGATTTTTAACAATGAGTAAAATGTTCGTATGAATAAAATCCTAAGTTCCAACATACAACAAACACTAATATTCAATTTTAACAATACGGAATGCATTATAGACTCTTTTAGAACATACGAACTAAAAATTACTGTCCTTACTACATATACCGCATAATGCATACCCATAATATGCATGCCTTTGAATTATTTACAATATTGAATTACGTCGTGCATGGAATCAGATGCCACTATTTTATTGCACAAACATTTACCTGTAAAAAAGTCACGGTAGGAATTCATGGTCATTGTTTTCTTATCTTAATTTATAGTGTGACTGTAGTAATTCTGACATTCGTTAACTTGGAAACAGTACCAAATCTTCTTAGAATGTGTATTATTTGTATAGGCGGTTAGGGATAAAGTGAGCACTCAAAAAAGCCCTGCGCTTTTTCTTTTTTACTCTAATTCATATCTTTCCGCGCATTACGACTAACGAAGGGAAAAATTTAACCTTCCTGAACACGTCCCTTGATGTTTGCACATGTAAGATAAATCATGCAGTATCAGGAACCTATCTAGTTTGTAATAATGTAAAAGGCAATTATGTCCATTTCAGTTGATTTTATTTCAGTATTTAATTAGGTAGGAAAATAATTACAACTATATTCGGCAAATCACTGCCAACCATACAATCAGTGCTAATTTTATCCCGAATGACCTAACTCAGGTTACGATTGCGTGTTCGTAATTTCTTCGCCTTTAGACGCACCGAAATCACACGACCGCCAAGTGAAAGCGAATGCCTGTGGTGTTTATCTAAAAGCGATTGGATGTGTAAGGAGTTAATGCACGGTTCGCGTTTACATTTCGCCGATGAAATCCATTATGCGAACTCATTAACAAGCTGGCTGTAAAGCCGGGCGGTAATTCGCGAAGCGACGCCGCATTTGCGAACGAGTGAGGGACGGATGTCGATAACGATCCTTCGTAGAAATTACTGGAATTCGTTAGCCACGCCGGTGAGCTGTACAGAGTTATGCGCAGACTTACGAAGCTGCGAATCTACAGGATGTTCAGAAACATCAGCAAGATAAGCACATCGCGAGAATCCTGGGCTAAATTAGGTACGATCGTGTTAGTGGAAAATTGCTACACGAAAAAGTTTTATGTGCACAGTGTGACAACGCTTTATGGAGAATGTCCCGTCTTGCGCTGCACGTTCAGGTATTATTTTATGTACAAATGTTACGTCAAGTAAAAGAATCATAGATAGAGACAAAAAATTAGCGGGTTCTCTGACTTGTAGGTTAGCTCCCAAGAATAACTGTGTATTCAAGCATACAACAGCTGTTCATTGGATATTGTCAGACACAGTGAAACCATGTTATTGGGTTTGCAACTGTGCGCCATCCAGGAGATGTCAAATTGTACCAAGAACCAATTATGGAAGAGAATTTACAGTAGTTTGAATCCTAGCTAGTTCCCATGGAAACACGAACTTTTCAGGTCTCTAATCATAGACTGCTCGGGATTTTAACCTGTTCCAGTAAAATTCAGGTTAGGGCAGTAGTAGTTAGATAAGTACCACATCTCTGGAGCGCAAGATGGGACTAACTGTGTTGCCACGTTGTGCGTGTTAAATGTCATCGTACAATGTTTTGCCATTAATATTTAGCCCACGATTCACATTTGTAATATGTGGTTGTTTCTTGACTACGCGTGTAAGCCAGTGCTGACGCGCATGTCAGTTCTATTATATTCAGGTACCAGTTATTATGTTTACGTTGATAACGCCGAGTTTCATAGCGGTGTGTCTGTCTGGAACCTAGTTCTCGTGGTAAACTAATTACTAGGGCCACGATTTTGTCGCGAAAAGATTTTTGCCCCACTTTGTTTCAGTGACTCACGTGCACATCGGCAGTTCTGTTTCAAGGTTATTGGCAGCGTGTCTTTGTTCAGACACGTTTCTCATTTGACTGCACCAATCAGAATAAGATTATTGTGAGTCTGTACATCTATAATTTGCCAAGGCCAGTGAGAGCAAAATCATCCAACCACAGACGATCTAGCAGAGCTGCAGGTGTGCGCATGACGCATCGAAACTAAATGTTGCAAAAATCTTTTCGCCATAAAATCGCGGCTCTAGTAATTATCCTTAAGAGTGCATTGTAAATAAATAAACGCTGAGAACATCAATTGATTTCTGCGCTTTCTTAGAATCCAATACGGGTAAAATTCTCAGTGACAACTCTAGAAAATGGTGTTTGCCAACTTTATGAGTAAATATTTATCCAGAAGTACTCATTTGTTAAGCGTGATCTCTTGCGCCGCAGTTAAATGCACGAGATTTCAGCGTCAGAGATTGTGCCTCAGAAGTTCGTAATACTGGTAAGTATTTTGTTTAAAACGTTGGCTAAAACTATTGTCAAGGATTGCTATTGTTTAATTTTCGCTAATTGGCTTCAAGAAACCTACATTTATAGATTAATGCTTTTAGCGTTGAATTATGTTCCATGCCCTCTTAAGGCAATAACGTGTACTTTTATATTTGTACTACGTGGTGTTCGTTTTACAGACGTTACTTTTGACTAAATTTTCCACATGTGAAACCTTTTTAGCTCTCATAGTCTTCCCATAGCGACAGGTCAAAGTCTAAATTTACGATGTACGGGAACATGCTAATAACAAAAAATTATTGACTTACGCGAATGAAATTATTTACACTGAATTTAGATTGTATGAGTTCTGTGCTAAAAGATTTAAAATCACACAATGCAATTCCTTTTAATTTTAAAAAAATTAAAAAAAAAAACGATAATTTTCTTAATATTTGTTCATTAAAAAAATACAGAGGTACTTGGTTGTGTAGTTTTAAATCATTTAGCGTATAGCCCATTCTACCTTATGACAATATAAATTGTGTCATATGAGTGAGTTGGTTTTTCTTATTAGCATGTTTTCGTAACTTGCAAATTTTGACTTCGACATGCCGCTATGGATAGACTATGAAAACTAAAAAATTTTCACAGGCGGGAAATGTAGTCAAAAGAATCTGTCGTACAAATATACAAATTTGCACTTTTGCCACGTGAACGCTTTGAAGGGGGGTGGTGCACTGCCTGACTTAATTTGCAGTATCTCCGATAATAACCCGCCAACCAGCGCCATTGTCCGGCACGATCCCCACATGTGACAATCCAGGGACTGACCTCGCCGGGAGTCGAGCCTGGATCGCCTTGGAGGGAGGCGAGTGCTCTGGCCACTGCGCAAACCACGATCCCCCACACACGCGAAATTAGACAACGATTATGCAATTGGAAAAAATATTCCAAAA
Source organism: Medauroidea extradentata (assembly GCA_003012365.1). NCBI lineage: Eukaryota > Metazoa > Arthropoda > Insecta > Phasmatodea > Phasmatidae > Medauroidea > Medauroidea extradentata. Next base: position 88,720 of record PNEQ01108668.1, read on the forward strand.
CGTTATCCAGGAAAGCTCTTCACAACTTCCGGCGGCCTATGCGGGCAACCACCTTAATTTTGCCGCGTATTTTCCCCCAATAAAAACAGCCGTGCCAATCTGCATTCTCTGACATGCCATCCCCGGTGATTGGGCGAGTAAAAAAACTTTGTTTTGCAAATGACGCGGCATGCCACAAGCGCGCGTAGAGGGGTCGTTTCTTTTGGTCTGGACACTCCTCCCCCCACCCGATGATATACTCCGACATCACGTGACACTGCCGCACCACAGTCACGAAAGCGATGCATATGAAATTTCACACGGTTGGTATTGGAGAAGGTCTGGGGGGGGGGGGTATGTGCGAATTACGCCAGGAACAAACGCGTGGATCAGCCCGCCGAGCGAGACGTGGCTGGAAAGATGAATATGCAAATCCTGCAGGATTATACCCGGTGTGACGTATTGATCAACCTAGACGGGTACAGAGCGCACTCTCTCCCACGCACCGTCCGGCATTATTTCACTGGTTCATATTCCACACAGTTTTGCTTCGTGATTTAAACCAGGGCTTACTTTAAATTTTTCCCTATTTCTATACTGATAAAAGACAAAACTGCGTATGTTGAATATCTGATTCCTTTAAAGGTGTTCAAGTGGGGGAAACGTAATTTTATATTTATATGAGAGAGGGCAATTTTTGTAGAAGTCACTTGGGAGTACGTTTTCCTCTTACAATAAAATTAGCTCAACCAATATTTCCCATAATGGCAATTCAAAGTGAAATTTTGCACGTTTTTAGTTCTTATAAGATGCAAAAACCAATGAATATAAATAAATTAAAATATTGTCACTGGAACTACATGTCAAATTTTTGTGATTAAAAAAAATTTCTGAAATATTTATTTTTTTTGCATTTTTCTACAAACCCTATTAAAAAAAAAATACAAAAATATTTTGTAATGTATTTTAAATCACGTCAAGCAGTAGCCTGTGACGTGTTGTTTCAGAGTGAATTTTTTAATTAATTTATTTTCATTAGTATTCGTGGCTTAAGAGAACTTAAAACGAGCAAAATTTGACTTTGAAGTGCCATTGTGGGAAAACTGTTTGAGCTATTTTTTTTTCGTAAGAGGATAATGTACTCTCAAGTAATGTCTATAAAACTAACATTATGTCATATAAATATAAAATTATAATTTTTCCCTACCTGGACGCCCTTAACATCCTTTTATCAACCTGACAGTGCATGCACGCGTGTATGTTTCAATTTCACCTACTTCAAGATATCAGGATAATTTGAAATTTGGCACCTTTGTTACGAATCTATGACAATATAATAATTACATAGCTATGGACTTGCATTTTCACTTAGATTATCAGTTCATACTAAAAAAAATATGCCTAACTCGCTTCTTTTATTAGATTGACAAGTCTTAATTGACTTCTTATTTTAAGCTTAACAAAAAAAATACGTAGCACTGAGTTGTTCTGGGACATTCTATTACTGTTGAATAAAACCTGTGTATTTTTAAGATAATTTTCAATTTTTAAGTTCATATTGCTACAAAGCGTGTTTTTTTCAGTGTTTTTAACTTTAATTTCATATGTAACTCTACCGTAGAGATGAAAAAACATTACAAATGGCGCGTTAGCAGGTTCTGTATAGGTCGTGCTGTCTTTGTTTACTCACATAACAATATTTCTGAGTTGTTCCGATGTGCAGCCAGCTGTTCACGTGGGCGTGTTGAGAAATTAGGTTACGGGTGGACAACTCTCAGCCATAACATACACGTTACTATGGTAACAAACAAGTCTTTTACACTTATCAATTTTGCGGATGGCCTCCTCCTCAATCCTTTGCTTCGCCTCAAAACTCTCACCCGAGAATATACGCTACGGTCTACCTGTAAGTTTGTTAATCTCTATTATCATGCCTTTTTTTTTTTGTTATGAACTTTTTGCCAAGATAATTGTGTGGTTGTACAATAAAACACTGAAAAATATTTCAACTCGTTGCTATGGAATGTCTGTGAAGATCATATTTTATTTGAATGTACAGACACGTATATTATGGTACCAATTTTAAACTTTACTAAAAATTTTACAAAAAAAAAAAAAAAAAATAAATAAATATATATATATATATATATATATATATATATATATATATATATATATATATATATATACAGAGACCTTGTGGATGCAAATTTTTAACATAATTTTTAGTGCTCAATAGTTACTGATTGAAAACCTTACTTAACATAATGTTCATAGCCTACTCATTTTACATAAAACCCCGCACATATTCATTACGTAAGTATAGAGCTTATCTTAATTTATAATATCCAAATCTCCCATAGGATTAACTTCAGTAAACAGACGATAACTTAATGACAATCACATGATTTCTGGGAATTCCATTCTTTCAGAAGGTCGTTTATAGAGTGCTGATTCTTTACAAAAAAAGCTTGTGCTTGTGCATTTCGTTTATCATTTGTCCGTGTTTTCAAACTGGCGACTAATTTTACGTTTTTGCTTTACGTAATTTACTCGAGGAAATATTTTTCAGAATTTCATTAAACTAGTTACCTTTGTCTTTTTTTTAAATTAGATATATGAGGAACCTTTCCCAAAATTTCTTCAGACTCGGCATAACGGTTAGTTCTAAGTAAGGTAACGTGGATTTAAAGTTGCTTGTGCACGTTGTGTTTAGTAGTATCTATCCCTCTATTTTCAAAATTTCAGGAAATGCGTACATAATTTTAAAGACATGTATGTCAAGATCTACAGGACTGATAGAACGCAAATGTTAAAATTTTACACTTTTCTTTACGTTTTTATTTAACAATTCTTTATTGTTTTAGGTTCACCGAGTAATGAAATAGCACGAGGCATAATTTATGTACCATTATACACAGAGACCGGAAAAATTCGCGGGTTCACCGACCTGTAGGTTAGACTCCAAGAATATTTGTGCCATAAAGCAGACAACAGCTGTTTATTAGCTGCTCTCTGATACAGTGATGTGGGCCTTCATTTAGTTAGGTTTCTGTTATTGGCTTAGCGACTTCCAGGAACTGTCATAAGTAGAGCCACGATTTTATGGCGAAAAGATTTTTGCAACATTTTGTTTCGATGCGTCATGTGCACACGTGCAGCTTTGCTACATCGTCTGTGGTTGGATGATTTTACTCTCAATTGCCTTGGCAAATTATAGACGTACAGACTCACAATAATCTTATTCTGATTGGTGCAGTCAAATGAGAAACGTGTCTGAACAAAGACACGCTGCCAATAACCTTGAAACAGAACTGCCGATGTGCACGTGAGTCACTGACACAAAGTGGGGCAAAAATCTTTTCGCGACAAAATCGTGGCCCTAGTCATAAGAGTCGAGGAATCGCGAAAGTAACACTAACTTATAGTAGTTGGAATTATAGCTTGTTCACAAAAGGAAACGCGAATTTTTCAGGCCTCTCCCCAACATTTCTAAATAAACGTAAATGATTTTACTTTTAATGGTTAATTTGCACCCAGTTGAAGAAAGCAGGCTTTTAAGATATGCTGGTAACGTCTTGTTTATCCCGTAAACTATGGTAGTCTTGGAAAGTGTGTAGCGTTTATGTTATTTAATTTCTTGCGTATAAGTTAGGAAATTTGTACCGAAAATTATAACCATTACCAAGCGATGTTAAATAATATTGGATACACATGTCAATGTAGCGTATTTTTATAATAAATGTCGTACTCTTGTCCTAATGTTTGTTTTTTTTTTATTCATGCTATGCCAATTAAATAAATAGGTAAACAAATTAATCAACCATTATATTTTTCAATTTTATGAAAACATGGTTTCACTATAGGCAAATATTGATTGGTGACATTAATAATATAAGTACTTCAAGTCATAAATTAAAGCTTTCATTTTCATTCTTTTCGTCCATTATTACGATATCATATAAAACACATGTTCACGAGCCGGCGTTCTGAAAGTGTGCGTCAACTTCAAAATTCTTCACAAACGCTACACAATCGCATTTGCAAATATCACTTTTGTAGTCAGTACACGTAGCTTTACACAGGTAACCATAGTGGCAACTCTAACAGGCTCCATGCGCAGTTAAATTTTCGGTTTTCCAAGCATAACCATTAAAATTTGAGACTGTGTACAATCATACGATACACAATTTTGCCAGAGCGTTTCTCAAAACCAGCTACTGCTTGCTAGCAAAAAAAAAAAAAAAAAAAAAAAAAAATATATATATATATATATATATATATATATATATATATATTCCTGACTTTGGCTTATTTTGACAACAAAATATATTGTATTTCAGGGGGGGAAATCTAAAAATATGTTTGGTTTATTGTAACAGAACAATTCAGCTACAAACAATGATATATAAGTGTTAAAACTGTAAGATGACTTTTTGATATATGTATTAATTAGTGTTAAAAAAATATTTTCAAAACCACTGCAAAACTAAAGAGCAAGGCCTTAAGACCCCGTGACACTAAGCATGCTGAATGATTTTTTAGTTCCTTTCTGATTCCAGATTTGGCAACATTTATTTGAAGATATTTCAATAGGAACTTAGCTAATTGTATTGCCTTTCTTAAGCTCATTGTATTTAAAACATTAAAATGTAATCAAGAAATAGTTAAGCTAATTCATAATTTGGGATAATAATTCTCTCTCACATACATTAAAGACTAAATAACTCCTAGTGGCAAATTAGTCCACAAATACGTACCTAATACTAAAATGCATTGTTTCCATCAAGATACATTACTAATATTTCGTCACACCTTTTATTTACTAAACCTAAATTGGTAGTTTTAACAAACTATGTGACACAGCATCTTAAACGACCGTACTACACACTATGCAAACTGGCTATACAGTAATATAGTCCTGCCGGAAAAGTTTTCAAATACTTCTTACAAGATTCAGAAGCCTTAAAAACTGTATACTGCTGGCTAGTCTACGAAAACACTTGGTTGATATTTATAGTTATGGTGGTTTTAAATACTTTTGTAATGCATATCAGGAACAGGAATTAATGCATTTAAAGCTGTACTTTTCTTGCGGGTTGTTTGAGAAATATATCATTTTACAGAACAATTACATTTGTCTAAAATATGTTCACGTATAAAAAGACAATACCACAAGACGATGACAAAACAGTTCTTTTGTGTGGAAAGTAGTATTGCCATTTTGAACTTATGAATTTTTCATCGGTTTCATATCTGAAAATCGTAATTAATTGTAACACCTAAATCGTAAGATATGCTATGTACTGTACATAGAGAATTCCTGACATTACAGGAAAATGTACGCTAGTTCTGTTACGGCATCTGAAACTATTGAAGTAAATAATCAATATTTTACCTAATCACCGGCGACTTTAAATGAACCACAGATTGTTACCCAGTGTGTTAACGTAGCTAGAATTTTGATAAGGAAACTCAAATAAGCTTAAGTAGAAAAATTCAATAATTCTGAGTTGACAACTGTTCTTAGATTAAACTCACAACAGAAGGCATGCTAAAATACTACTTCTAAGCCCTACGCTATTGTAAAAATATGACATTTGCAGACTGCTGTTACCTCTAAATATAATAAACGACTGCAAAAAAATCTACAATAGCGGCGTACACCGGACTTTCCTGCATAGTCACGACAGTGAACATATAAAATTACCTCTTAAAGTCACGTATAGGCAAGTCGCCGACACCATGCCAGCCAGCACAATGGTTTCAGTGGAATAAGGGCTATGGGCAAGGGCGCACATCTTGTAGATTGTAAGGGGGGGGCAAGATCATAATATATGTTAATGTTTATGTCAACATGAACGGATAAAGTCAGTGTATAAACTTGTAGCCACTGGCATATTTCGAAACATGAAACCGCGTAGATTACGAAACTTATCAAACTGCAAATACTATGTTTTACATGTTTTAGTAAAAAAAAAAAACACATAGTGGAACATCTGTTAGGGGGTCAGGCCCCTTCCCTGCCCCCCTCCTGATGGGCGCCCTTGGCTGTGGGATACTTGGTTTGCGTGCTAGTGTCACCTTTATCTCTACCTTGTTTCCTGTCCTCTGGTGTTGCTAAAAGATCCTATAAGACAGTCGCCTTAAGAATGCATGGTATATAAATAAACGTTAAGAACGTGAGTCATAATTTACTGACGTTTGAAACTTAGTAAAGAAAAATCATAAAACTACTCTAGATAATTAATTACATTTGCAACTTTAAGAGTAGACGAGATTTTGGCGTCAGAAATAGTGTCCTAAAAAGTACGTCGCTCGAGAAAAATTATTCCTCGAAAAGTGAGCAAAAGTTACTGTCTAGGGTTGCTGTATTTTGATTTCAGCATACTGCTAGAGGCAAGATTATTTCGCGTATTGATTCTAGGTCAGCTTGAACGTCAATAATATATACTTCACTATTCCTTCTGTGATTAGACGACACCTGTTTTAACACATCTTTGACGACTACAAGCTAGTGATAAATAAGGAAACAAGTCGTGGTGGTAATACGTGTTACGGTTAGAAGCCAATGAATATTTTACTTTGGCCAGTGTGTGTATAGGTCTGAGAAGTCTAGGCTGTTGCCAGATTAATACGCAAAATACTCGTGCCTGTACATATTGCCTTCGAGAAACCTGAAAATTGTAATTAATGTATTTAGCATTGATTAATGTACAATGCCATCTTTATTGGGCTGAACGTTACGATGTTCAATGTCGGTGAGCAGTTTGTCTGCAGAATGCAGCGGTTAGGTCTGGAACCACGTGAAGAGTATCCGTGTGACCAAGCAAGTCGACCAACAATCCAAAGATAACGGGGAAACACGTGATGTTGGGGAATTCACAGATGTAAGAATCGAAAACCCCCCAAGTCGATAAGATTACTCAGACTTTCTTACGAAACCTGCCTGTCACGCTGATATATTTCTGGAACGTGAATATGATCGTGTGGCAATAGTAGTAAAGTTAACTTAAAATGTCATAATTTATATAGTACTGAAGGAATATTATTAACTAAGAAAATGTTGTGGTATTTGTTGGACGTTGTAAACATCAACGTCCTCAATACTTCACTACATAGTAATTACTTACATCAAGAATATGAGTCAGTTCTACTACCGTTCTACTACAGTTTGAGATGATGGCATACATCACGAAAAAGTTTTCTGCCAACATACTCTTGAAAACACTGTAGTTTTTTGTGGCATGTGTGATTGGGTGTTATATACGTCTGACACAAAGAACGTAGCTGTCTGCAGACCATTGATAGGTATCAATCAATACAAAAGGGGGGTTATTATTGGCTCATTCAAACAGGATAAACAGTTCCGCGTACAAGCGAAAGCCAGTCGTATTTCCATAAACTGAACGTGCACTGAAATCCAGCACAGTCAAGTTTCCCGCGATAAACCATCATCTCTGACTATAGTGAAAGAACATTCAGGCTACAGCATGAATCTCTTATTTATGTTTGCATGGAAGCCCTGAAATACAAAAGTCAGAAATACATGGAGGCCCTGAAATATAAAAGTCAGAAATACATGTAGGACCTGAAGTATAAAATACAGAATTACATGGAGGACCTTAAATATATAAGTTAGAAATACGTGGCGGCCCTGAAATATAAAAGTCAGAAATACATGTATGACATGAAGTATAAAATACAGAATTACATGGAGGACCTTTATATATATGTTAGAAATACGTGGCGGAGCGGATAAAATATAAAAGTCAGAAATACATGAAGGCCCTGAAATATAAAATACAGAAATATGTGGAGGACCTGAAATATAAAAGTTAGAAATACATGTATGACATGAAGTATAAAATACAGAATTACATGGAGGACCTTAAATATATAAGTTAGAAATACGTGGAGGCACTGAAATATAAAAGTCAGAAATACATGAAGGCCCTGAAATATAAAATACAGAAATATGTGGAGGACCTGAAATATAAAAGTTAGAAATACATGTATGACATGAAGTATAAAAGACAGAATTACATGGAGGACCTTAAATATAAAAGTTAGAAATACGTGGAGGCCCTGAAATATAAAAGTCATAAATACGTGAAGGCCCTGAAATATAAAATACAGAAATACGTGGAGGACCTGAAATATAAAAGTTAGAAATACATGTATGACCTGAAGTATAAAAGACAGAATTACATGGAGGACCTTAAATATAAAAGTTAGAAATACGTGGAGGCACTGAAATATAAAAGTCAGAAATACATGAAGGCCCTGAAATATAAAATACAGAAATACGTGGAGGACCTGAAATGTAAAAGTCAGAAATACATTGTGTACCTGTTAGGTAGCCTGCTTGGGAGTTTAAGTCCTCTCTGCATGAGGGTTCAGTCTCTTTAAATACACATTTTACTAGAGAAAAGTAATATTTGGCACGTTTCATTTATTTTCTGGGACAAGATTTTGTGAGTTCAATAACATGTAGGCTAAACTCCACTATACTATGCGTTCTCGAACATCAGCTGTCTGTCTGTTGTCTTCTGCTCCAGTGAACAGCAAGTGTGACTCCAGCCGAAGTGGTACGGGATCCAATCATTGTTTATTTGCACGTTTGCTATTGACTCCAAGTTCTTCTGGATGTGTCTATTGAACTGCAGCCCAATTAAAGTCGCTAAGAAATGTACACGCGTTTTGGATTCTAGGTTGCCGTTGACCAGGAATGAATTTGTACGTTTTTATCTGGCTTACAACCGGATATATAAGATTATTCCACTACTGGTCGGCGATCTCCGTTTCCCCCGCCCCTTCATTCCGGCGCTGCTACATTCTTATGTCATGTCACTCCTCATCAGCGCTAAAGAAATAGATATTAAGAGTTAGAGGACCTTATAGCTTTTTTGGAAGGGGGGGATAATACAAGGGTGTAACGCACTTTAAACGTTATCCCTAGGCAGACATCATTCACACACATTGAGCAGTTTCGAATAAGTTAATCATGTAACGGCCAAAGCTCTGTACACTGTTCGGTGGCCTGAGCAGGATGGCCACCTTACGGATACGTCAGGTGTTTTACAATGATTTTGAAAATATTTTGTTTAAAGCAACGTAGTTTCCACATCAAAAGAATAAGGCAACAGCTCTAGGCACAAGCGAAAGCCAGTATTCTTTTGGTAAGCTGAACGTACTTTGAAACCCAGGAAACAGTCAAGTTTTACCGAGATAAACCATCTTCTGTAAACATAAGTGAAAAATAAGGGAAATATTAATTTTTTGGGAACGAACGTTGTATTGTTTTGTAAAACGCCTACATAGAAATGTGCTTTGTGACTGTTCTTTTCCTTGAATTTTTCGAAAATATTCCGTAAGTTTTTTTTTTTTTTTTTTTTTTTTTTTAATTTTTGCACCAATGTGAAAAACATAATCTACCTGGCACGTCTTACGAGTGCAGACTCAGCTTTCATGTTTCGTACGCTCTATGGTTTCGCTCTACGCTGGGACGTGGCGGTTAGCACGAGAAATATAAAGCGGCTTTTTCTTGGTCAGTGAATGTCAAGGCCGGGCGTGGTCGCGACCTTTGGGAGTGCAAACCGACGTCGCGGTGTCAACATAGCTTTTACGACAGCTGACAGTCGCCCCTCGCTCGGCAGACGACAACCTCCTGCAAGTGTATAGCACATATCTGCGGGAAATACCGCTGTGCGTCAACCGACAGTTATAGAACACACGTAGCGACAAGACTTTATTGTTTAACGAAGCTTTGTCAAGTCGGGCCAGGGGCGCAACAACATGGTTAGGAAGGGGCAAGGGAATATCTGCCACCCCCTCCCCCTTCAGCACGTTGAATTCTTGAAGCAGGGGCAATCTTTCAACAACCTACCGACCTACATATGTTAATTTTATATGGGCTTTATTTTAGTAATAAGTATAATTCATAATTTAAAACATTTTATGAAAGCAAAATTTTAATATCCAAGATGGTGACAATTGCACCTCCCTAAAGATGAAAATAAGAACAGCAATTATTTCATTCGCTCCATCCCCCTTCGGGAATTTGAGTTGCTGTGCCCTTGTATGTCTCGTGTTGTATTTGTTCCCGTTTCCCCCGCCTCTTCATTCCGGTGCTACTCCATACTCACCTCATGTCACTCCTCACCAGCGCTGAAGACCTCGATGTTAAGTGCTGACCAAAATCTCTCACTCACTCGAACACTTTTGTAACGGCCCGCTCAGCCGCCGAGATGTGTAGAAATGCATCGGACGTTACCACATTATTCGAAAACTTCTCATCGTACATGTGTGGTGACTGTTTAGGAATAGCATGTAAAGAACGTTACACTCGCGTAAACCCATTTAAAGTATTAGTCGAGAATTTTTTTATATTCTTAATTTACTCGCTTGATTAAAGCTTAAATATACGTTAAAAGTTCAACTTCAATGCTTTTATTGTAGCGCTAGGTGAATAGAATTGATATTGTTACAAGTTTGAAGAGCACAAACTTTATATGTGGGCAATTCCCATGAGTTCTTTGGGATAGAGGTCTTATAATTACAAATAAAAGAGTTAAATTAAGTACTGGATTTAATAGCTCACAAAGCTACGAAATACACAAAACAGTAATCAACTAGAACTCTCACAACACAATTAGTTATGCACACAATTACTCC
>PNEQ01108669.1:0-99167 GCA_003012365.1 Medauroidea extradentata
ACACACACACACACACATATATATATATATATATATATATATATATATATATATATATATATATATATATATATATACCGTGTCAAAAATGTCTTAAATGCTGATTACTGAGATAAGGCAATGATAGAGACATTTTCATCATGTCTTAAAACATATTATGTACGTTATTGGTATTTTTGAAAATATTATACTCGTGTCTTACATGAGTGTGTAATTTAATTAACATTGAGGAAAAATGCAAAGTTAAACATTATCATATGAATTCTCAAACTAGCAAGTTGTTCTTCGTGCGGTTGTTTAAGTAACATTATTTTTCATTGATTGATAAATTAAACTGCTCAGTAAAAACTTTTCTTGCAACGCTAGTAGGAAACTTTATTTTTTTTAAACCAAGAATAATTGTCATACACATTTTCTTAATTTACAGTTCTGCAAAACATTAACACATTTTGTCATTCTCCTAGTTATTTTCATTCTCTTCATGAGTGTAAGTATAATCGTTTTTAGTAAGTTGGTTTCACGTCCATTTACGTGACAGATGCTTTAAATAAATCTTCTGTTTTACCTGGATTTTCCTTTTCGTTACGATGGATTTATCACATCGAATTAGCGTAAGCATGCAGAACGCTATTTTTGAAACCTTGAAAACTTCTAAAATGGTGAAATTTTCTGACATCAAGTACTAGACACTAACAAAATACAAAATATAATAAAACCGCGATATTTTTAAGCAAAGCTGAACGGTAGGTAACAATTTTTAACTAAACATTAAGAAAGTAAAATGATACATGGTTCATGTGTTACCAATACCAGTTAGATTTATTTGATTGTATTTATCAACAGCCAATATCGTAACTTAATAGTTTAGTTATTTGTGTCACTGTTAGACTATTTGACTCAATATGCAAAATGTAAACATTTTGTCTTCAATGATTAGTGATGGATATATTCTATTTATGTCGTACTTTGTAGTCCTACATAACCAACAAAAGCTTCTAAAATCATTATTGCGAGGGTGATATAAAAAGGAAAATTTTCATTCTTAACATAATTTTGTATGATATTGCGTAATGTCAAATGGAAAAAATATATATATTGTGGAACGCTGTATTATACAGTTAACAGTTTGAAATAAAAATATATTTAATATGTTAAAATTTCATGTAAATGACTGGTGAAGTTGTCACTTTTTAATAATTAGAATAGTTGTTACTATTTAGTGTAGGCATATTCCTAAAAACTTTCACTCAATTATGTTTTATTTTAAAAAAATTAAGTTTTCTGTTACAGTTCCTCAGATAGTTAATTTGTATAAACTTTTTATAAAAAAGCTAAATTTTAAAGAAATATTGTTTTGGCCCCAAAATCGAAAGTGTGATAATTATTGACAAAATTCACTTCTACTTTCAGAGTTATAGTTGCTACATTCCGGTTACAGTGGTGTTAAAATATGATTAAAATAACTATAAATAATTAATAAAGTAAAATATTTTAGTGATAAAAACACACTGAAAGTAATAAACGTAGACCATAAAAATATTGCAGATTCGTAGAAATAACGCAATACGATTCCGGATAACAGAAAGTTTAAGCTGTCAAAGTTAAATACATTTTCAAATTTTATCATACAATATTTTAACTCCTCCAGCAGGTTTTTCAAGTTAATTAAGGCTTAAGATACGGATTTACTTTAATATAGTGGTGATTTATTTTAGTATCACGAGAACAATTGGACAGTCTGATAGGTGATAGTGTGTTACGGTTATCTTTATAAAATTGAACATTATTATATTTATATGAGGATGATATTTCAGTAGGGGTTTCTCATTACTCTGAACGTGTATATTATATTGTGAAGTAAACATGGAAATGTAGACAGATTTTTTTTTTGCGTGACACAGTCCATTTAGGAATAACAAACTTATTTTAAACTACGTAGATACCTCGATATAGACGGAAACTTTCACTGCCTACTGTAATATTTTGCAGCTAATGGAGTGGAAATATTAAGCGAATTCTGTGCGTGTCGCTTTTTCGGGAATTGATAAGAAATGTTTGGGAAATAATGGCTAATGATCTATTGCCTCATTCCATTTCTTCCTCTGCTGACTTATCAAGACAGAGGAACAGAAAGCCTACGTAATCGAAATATATGTAAATTAGGTATAATTAATACAATGTCGTTGATAAGACCTTACAATACTTACGTAAGAACTTATGTAAAATGATAACCAAATTATTTTGTAATACTGAAATCGTATGAACCTTAAATGACTATAACAGAAAATTTTACAACATTAAAAATTTTTTTTTTCGTAGACAAATACTTAAAAACAAACTTGCTTGTGATACTTCATTCAATATTGCAAACGGATTCCAGAAAAAACGATGCAATGAATTCTTGTATATAATATATACAAACATGATATTATTTGTAACGTTACGAGTAATACTAACTTAAATAGCAACGCATTTAACGATACGAAAAATTTAATCTCATTAATTATACCACGACTTCGTTTTGCAACATAACTTTGTAGTTTGATAAAAGTGCTTCAAGTTATTTTATTTTCTTTATTTATTTTCTGATAGGCTACCTTAGCAATGTTATTCTAGAGGAGCAAAAAATACATGTAGTTAAACATCGAATGACAGTCAGTATTTGTGTGTCTCACACTAAAATTAAAAGTTTGAACAATCAATTTACATCATACATTACAAACAGTAAACATTACCTTCAAACCATTTCCGAATTATTGCAAATTCTTGATATCCTTAATGCAACTACATTTATGTCTTCAAATCAACTAAAGTATTGAACTGAACTGAACCTTGACTGACATGAAAATATACTATTTAAACAAAAAACTAAGTTAGAAGTATTGTCATTACATAAATAATTTGATTACGTTTCAGTTAAGGCAACTTTAACAAGCCATAACATCCGGGTTTGTAAACAGTACCAAGCTCTCGAATACGAATTCACAACTACATGAAATAAAAGTAGTTAGAAAAGTAAAAAATTTAAATGAGAAAATAAAAGTAAGAAATGTAAGAAATTATTAAATGCACCTAGCTGCATTCTTATTCATAAAGTATGTTATACTAACATACAGATTTATATTAAACTTTAGATCAGCACAAATTAGTCAAAACTCAAGGCAACATCAATCACGGTGCAGTACATGATATCACATACCTATGTATGTATATCCATATGCATATACGCACTTGTGACATATGTACATTAAATTGCCATTACTAATTTACACACACACACACATATACATATATATAGACACACATGTGCTCTCAAACACACATATAGAAATATATACATATAACACACATACACGTGCATGAATACACACACATACCGACATGTGTACACATATATGTGCATACTCTGATGTAAGGCACATTGACTCTTTGGTTTCACTACTTAGTTTGCGCTTTTATTAGATTAAATTAAACGTACATTTTGAAATATATTTTTTTAAAATTTTAATTATTTCATCATACATGTTGAAACTAATAATGTACAAAATATTTTAATTACATTTGTGTTGTATATAAACTAAAATAGTTTATGTTCATTTTAATGTTAAACCAATATGTGGTAAACTTTGAAAGTTTAAATTTGGTACAATTTTTTGGTTAACATTTAACTGTTATTATTTTTGAACGATTCTTGCAATGGGGGCGAGTTACAAACTAAAGCAGTATTTTGGACATACACCATTAGAGCAATGGCGTATGTCTAAAATACTTCTTTAGTTTATTTAACAGTTAGTCTATTCGCTGCCGCAATACAATCAACGTAATCTCCATGCATACGAAAATGTATTCTTATGATACTTAAGATGCCTTTCCTGTCTGTATGGCTGGTTGTGAACTCACAAATACTTTTGAATCCGTGGAAATAATTCTTTCAATCTCATCTTATGGACAGTGTTTTCAGGACGTACATCTCACATCATGTTTTGAATTTTTCTGGGACTTATTTTAAAATATTGAGGCTATTTAAAGATTTACATTCATAAGTTATGTCTTGGGAATAATGTGACAGATTTATAAAAACATTGAATTTGATAATAGCACATGATCAATTAAGTGTGAAGACGTATATCAGGAGCCATTGATGGGTGAAACCAAATTTTTTATAATAAAATGTCTAAGGGATTTACTTAATTCAGTGTGGTAAATTGTTGAAGGTTTGCCATTTTGGAAGTTGGCATTATGGGGAAAAAAAATTTTTTTTATTACTTTGGAAAATATTGGTGTAACCTTCCTTGGTTATTTGGAGAGAAATATTAATGTTAAATTGGTAAGTGTTCCAGTTTTTATATGGTATGTTCTACTAGTAATTAATAGTAACACCGGAATTTATTTCTATGTTGGATACTCCAGATACTCCGAATTAAATCTGTCAGTCCCACGAGATACGTCTAGGTGTTATATATTTATGAAACTCGCGCTTAGTTTCCTCCATGAAACGGCGACCCACGAGTGTACACCCTTGGTGACGAGAAAAGAGTCTTGAAATAAAGACGCTCCCGAAATTCGCGCCCAAACACGCCTGCGATCGCGGCAACCGCTGGTACGTTTTCATCCTGGTGACGAACCCAATCTTATCCGATGTGCGGACTCCTGCGAACGTCCGCGGCACCGGGACCTGCCTACCTCTCGTGACAGCCACGACGAGAATCCAAATAATTCCACGGACTCCCGCGAATACCCTCGGTGAATCTGAGCTCAACCCCACCTCGTGGTGGTCACGACTAGAGTCCTCCTCAACCTCCCTAACCGGCGCTCTCGCGGCGCTCTCTCTCGCTTTCTCTCTCTCTTACAAAAAACTCTCTCCCGTACACTCCCAGCCAATAGTAGTCTCTTTGGCCTTCCATCCATGTCAGTTTAATATCTCTTTTCAACATGACCACACATTGATGACTAATTAAGTTAATATTAATTTTCACTGCAGGGGTAGGTGAAGCCACGCCCCTGTGCTGACCTACTTCCAGCCTGTGAATTCTGTTTACTACACCAATTCAAGGTCTCGGGCCAGCTAGCATCTCATATTTACAGCTTTCTCTCTTCCCTGCTGTGTGGATGGTTAAATTGCCGTGAAACATTTCAAAACTCCTCTCGGACTCGTTATTACTTCTCCAGTATGCAAAACTAACAAGTATAAATTACATGAAACAAATTATTGTGATTGAGTAAGATTAAACAAACTGATCTGAATGCAATGAAATGTCGACAGACTCTCTACTACTATGCTAGCACAATTTACTGTGTTTACATTGAACGTCATATTTAATCACTTTACGACGTTCCTCGTAAGTACCACACAGGTAACACGGGGTTTATCTATCTCGGCAAAAAAAAAATGAATTTTCGTTTCCTGGCTCAGTGAATTTAACGTGAACTGCTCTCGTAGGGCGTGCAATAAAATACTGATTTTTATTCTTTCATGAAAATAAACATCACATACTCTGGGTGCCTACTGCCGCCCGTCTTTGTTTTCAGTTTCACTATTCAGCAAAATTATTCGCGACGATTGATATCATGGGGTGCCTACCGCCGCCCCTGATATTCGAAACAAATAGTTGAAAATTGGAGACCTTCGTTCTCCCTCGACGTCCGCGGCCAAATGCCTCGACCCACTTTCTCTATCGCGGCTCTTCACTGTCTTGGCGGCAAACCACCCTCCCAGTCCAGTGGTCACGAGGGGGTGGCCTCCGGCCAATCAGTGTCGAGCATCCTTCAAAGCTCCGCCCTCAAGGATCAGATTCCGTCTCAATTCACTTCGCCTTCTTTTATTTTCAAATTGAATTTTTAATTTACAATTACATATTTTAAATAAATCCCTAAAATTGCACGTCATCTATAAACGTATTTATTTAATGTAAGTTAATAACCGTAGAGTCGGGGTCAAGATCCATGTCTGCTGTTTTTAGAGTAAATATTTTTTCATTCCTAAACGAGAGCAGATATCGAAAAACCGTTGAACAGTTTTGTTCAAATTTATTTTTAGTTATGTAGCCTAATTTTTTCAATACTAAAAGTTGTATAGATTTCGCTAATTAGTTCATTAATAAGAATTTACTTAATTGCATAATTAGCGTAAACCATTGTGTATTTTGTTTTCCGAAACATTAGTTTACGTGTTATACACTATTTTGAACAAAACGGTGATACAGTTGTTTGATATTTGCTATCGTTTAGGATTTAAAAAATAACTGTCGTTAAAGCCTTAGATATGAAGGATCATGGCCATAAAACAGGAGAACTGTTTCATTTCCGTATTTTTATGGTAGTAGTGCTTAAATAGTGTTATACTATTACGGGGGCTGTTGGATTGATTGACTCAAACCAATTTTAATGCCTATTGATTATGTCATTGTATTAAGCGTGGTGTTTCAGTAGGTTTGCAATTTGGAGAAATAATTTTTATAAATAGGGAAGGTCTTTATTATTTTGTGAAATACATAATTATATTTCAGGTTTTAACTTCTCGCATCGTAATACATAAAACAAGGGCCTTTCTTAGCAATATTTTGTAACTAAACTTTGAAGTTGATTGTTGAGCTTGTATGACTTTATGAATCAAAACACTCATACGTAAAAATGCTAGGGCAGGCAAAACTTTAATTAGCTTATGCGAAGATTGTATTGTTCCGGAGAGTAGGTGCTCGTCAGGACATACTTTTCTTGCCGTGTTCTGTTAAGTTCTTGAACATTCAAGGCAGGATGTGTGATGCTGAGACTGTTGCCGTGTCCTGCAGAATGAGGAAAACATACGAGAAATAAATCTCGATGAGTGTGTATATAATTTGCGCTCTTATTTATATTTCCAAGCTCAAATAGCGAAATTGAAATTTCCTGTGCGGGGCGATAAAATTGAAAGTGTGCCGAATAATTACACAGTAAAATTGTACTCATACATTGAAGCAATATTTCGTAATATATATATATTTGAAATCGCAAAAATAGCTGACAATTTATGAAGCGGTGACCAAATTGTATTTTTCAGCAGTTTCGGGTATTGTTTGAAGCAGAACTGCTGTCAGCATTCCCTAGAGATTGTGTGCGTCTTACTGAAATGTGGGGCTTGGAAAATGTCATCGTTTTCACGTAAATTAGGCGAAGAGATAGGTGTATCATTTGCAATTTTGTGGTTTGCTAATTCGGGCTACATTATTAATAAGTCGTTTTATTTTTTACTGGTTTGTGGTGGTAGTGTGAAGATTATTTAGTGGCGTGAAATTATTTTTATTAATATAAGCGCAATTAAAATTTGAATAAACAAGTGTATAAAACACCTCCTTTCTTTGATTTTATATTCATTTTCTGTTGCAGCTCCCACTTTTCACTATCTGGTGTAGTGGCTTTTCCATACCATTCAACTTCTCTCAGTATTGAGCCACTCTGCAGTGCTGTGGGCGTGTAGATGGTAATAATGTTTTGATACATGGCTAATTTACCCTTTTCTACAAAGATGGACACATCTTGTATCTAGTAATTGGATAAGACAAAATTATTGGCGAGTCTCAGACAGTAGAGATAACATGAAAAGAATCCCAAGGTAGAGAAGAAATGCGTAAAATACTCTTTCAGTTATGAGATGAAATAAAGTATCAAAAGCAAGTAACGATACTGGTAAAAGGCTTGAAGGTATGTGGTCAGATTCTGGATCAAATTTAGTTGTAAAATGTTTGACCCTTAAGTAGTTCAACGTTGCCACATTTTGACGAATCAATTAAACGGTTGAAAATAAACGTTGATTTCGTACGAAGCCGAGTTTACTGAAGACGTTATTATTTGTCTTGAGCAAGGCAAAAGTAGACTATTTTAAATCCCAGCCTATAGGAGGATTTATGCCTCAAGCATAGCAATCCCTCATTTAAGAACGTGTTCACATATTTCAACTCAGTAGTAAAGAGGCGCTGAATTATCCGCGATATTGATGATTGCGCGGTAGTCATGTCAGTCGACATTAAGGAAGGGGATTTAATAAAGTTAGTGTAAGGGCGTTGGACCCGTAAAATTTCATTTTTTTTATATTTGTGCCTAACACTGTTCAACTTTTACACATAAGATAACATGTAATTTCTCCAAATAAAAACAGTTACTCCCCATCTTTTTTGCATAATCACTCATCAAAGTGTTAAAATGGTCATTGCAGTGTAGCCAAAACAAACAAAAAATGTATTAACTAATGAATTAAAAATAACAGGAACTGAAAGTCAGTGTATCAATGCATTTTATGACTTGTTTGACAAAAGTCAGTTGTGAAAATTTTAGTAGTAGCCAAAAGTCGAAGTTGTGCAAAATTTTCATCAATATTTAAAACATACAAATATGTATCCTTTTAAATTTAGAAAGTGACTTGAAGCCCACATAATTTAGTAGTAATATAAATTGTCTTGTTTCTGCAAGGGAATACTATACAATTTTTTGGTTGCGCCGCAACAGCCATTTTTCGACTTTGATAGGTGATTATGCTAAAACTACGGGATCTATTTTTTTTATTTGGAGAATTGACATTTTATCTTATGTGTAAAATCTAAGCACTGTTTGATTTTATATAAAATAATGAATTTTTACCACAAACTCCAAAATTATAATTTTTTATGAGTGTCCCTACAAACATGATAGAATTAAAAGCGTGGGTAGTAAAGGTAGATAGATATTTTTTAGTATACGACTCATCAATATTTATAGTCATCATAAGCTGTTTTTGACACATTTTCAAGGGGGGGATAATATAAAAAAAAACTATGCTGTGTTTTAAATACGGGAAAATAAGCTATTTTTCTTCCCAATTTTATATGGTACAGAAGGATATAAGGAAGTTGTTTCAAATGTGGAAAAGTGGGACAGATTGCAAATAATTATTTTACCAAGGAAGGAATAAACGGGGCAACACACACCAATAGTAAATCTCACAAAACAAGCAGGAAAACTGAACTACGATAAGGGTACCAAAGAAGGATAATTTTTCTAGTTAATTATGAATGATAGCGAATATTAGTCTACGATAGACACAGAAACTACATCTTGCATTTTTTTTGGGTAAGCGTTGAGGGTGAATTTGTCAAGGAGTTTCTCAAAGTAAAGGGTAAAGTGAAAGAAGGAGCAGATTTCACTTACACGTAACCAATGTTCTTAGCTGTAAGGTTAGGGCAAGTATTTCGCTTCACTTACAAGTTTATAAATTCTCACGGACCAAGACATTTTGGATTATGTTAGGTTTAATCTGTGACATTGCTTACGGGTTAAAATTTTTTTAATACCCTAAATAAAAGAGTGTGTTTGGCAGAGAAAAATTACAAATACTTGTGTAGGAAACATAATATGGTACACTATCGAGGAAGTATCCTGAATTGTCCACCAGTAAATTACGTCGTTGTAATATGTTACCGTACAAAATTTAGTTTAAACTGGAGGTCTTTCGAAAGATCTAAAAAAGCTAGACGAGCGGAACAAATTATGTCGTAGTTAGTCGCTATATGCTAAACATGCATGTTTGTAAAGAAAAAAGAACCTGGTAAGTTGTGTTGTGTTCTAAACCACAGGGTGAAGAATCCATTGGAATAAGATTCATTTGCTATGTTGAATACTGAGATATTATTTCAGTACTTGGAGCAAAAATCTTGTTTCACTGTATTTTATCTAAAATATGCTTTTTCTCAGTGTGACTTGTATGAAAGCAGCCAATAGTTTACTGGTATTGTAACACATTGAGTCCATTTCAAGTGGAAACGAGTTCATTCGATGTAAATTTAAGGTGGCATTGCTTATTTCGTATCCTTAATCACACGATAGAGGTTTTTCTGTTAAAAATTCTTTTCACTTTCTTGGATGGTATTTGTGTATTTTCCAATACTTTTGAGGAGCACTTGACTTACTTTTAACTAGTGTTGGATAAGCTTCGTTTAGCTTCGTCAATAATTAGCCATAATTGTGTAACCTATTATTTGAAAAAACTAGGCTGTACCGAAAATATAACTATTTTCAAGAACTAGATCGCAGATTTACGATATATACTTCCT
Source organism: Medauroidea extradentata (assembly GCA_003012365.1). Taxonomy (NCBI): domain Eukaryota; kingdom Metazoa; phylum Arthropoda; class Insecta; order Phasmatodea; family Phasmatidae; genus Medauroidea; species Medauroidea extradentata. Next base: position 10,059 of record PNEQ01108669.1, read on the forward strand.
TTCAGTATTTGAAATGTAATATTTGAAAAAAATGGGAATTAGATACATGTAACGTTAAAACGTGTTTAATTAACTTGTTAACACATTTTGTACGTAACTCTAAATTATTCGCATCCAAAGTCAGGGAACATATTGAAATTTGTTTTAAGTTATTAAAGGTAATTTTGTTACGCCTTTTTTTAAAATAAGACTCTTAATATATGAAAGTTCCGTAGCAAATACTACCATTAAACATCACGAAGGCTGCACGTTTACTCTATCAGCGTGGTTTAGTTTAAACGTGGCTTTATTTCAATGGGCAGGTCAAACAAATGCTGATGTAGGAAATGTGTGAATACTTCAAATTTTAACCTTCATACATTGGAGATATGTACATAAGTTTTATTTGTTTATTTATTTTTTGGCTATTCAACTTGCGAAACACAGAGTTATTAAAATGTTAACACATTGTTTATAAAAAAATGTAATTTTATATGTAAATTTGCTTTACACAACACAAATTGAGATATCAGAATGCTAACAGGCAATCTGCCATGCGCATATTTATACCTTGGAAGACGTGCTGTTAAATGTAGGGTTCAGACGTAATAAATAATTGAATTTTCTTAAAATATGAACATTACACATCTATATGACAGTATACTAATTCATTAAAAAAATATTCGTAATGATACGTTCAAATAGTATACATGTAATTTCTGAAATTTATATTCCTGTCCACTTAAGATTTATGTAAAAAAATATAGAGATATCGATGTGTCTGGCATCAATACTACAAAATTTTTCTTCTTATTTTCTGTCGATTGGTACCGTAAACGACAAATTAGTTAATTGTTCTGATTATGTGTACGCAGCAAGAAATAATACATGTTATCACGTGTTTCGGTTCTGTTATTTCCGAACACTTGCAGCAACCTAAACTCGCTAGGATTGCGAGAAAAAATTAATAAAATATTTCGGGCTACGCATCAAACGAATTTGGTAGCACACGCACAACTTTTTTTTTGCCCCCATCCCTACCGTTGTCGGAACGCACAAACTCGTATAATTGAAATCAAGCCAGGGCGTGTTTCTGACAGTTGAAATTAAAATAAACGCTTCGTCTCCCTCTCTTATCCTAACAACTATCCTTTTATCCATACACACGCTTCTGCTTCTACTACAGTTCCCATACTCCTGCGCCTGTTAGGAAAGCGTAGCAGTGTTATTCCAACACTATTGGCGAAGCAAAGTGATGTTACCTAAACAATTTTACACACACAAAATTACTCACTTACTGCTCGTTGTATAATTCATAAAAACTTCCACCCAGCAGTTGTAGATCTCGGTTCTCTCCACAATGTAGGAATAACAATACTTTTCATATTCACATTTAATAAATTATTTTAACGAAAGAATAAATCTCTTCTCCAGTTAGTAAGAAAAGAAATAATTCCCTGGCGTAATTTAATGTTTTGAAACCAGCGTGAAGTGATTACAAATTAATCGTAGCGTACTTAATTTCATATTTTTACATAAAATAATACAAATGTGAATGGAGAATTAATTCTCATTTTTAAATGCAAAACGAAATTGTGCAAGTTTTATTTATTCTGAAGTCTGCAACAAAAAAATGTGTACCATAACCGAGCTTTAGCTCAGTCATATTTAAGAAAATCCATTCCATCTCATAATCTCCGTGTATATGATAACGGACTTTTGCACATTATTGAACACGATTAAAACTGTATAGTTCAAATACTTGCACCTGATTTCGTTAAATAGTCGTTAAACATAACACTTTAATATTAAACATAAATTACAAAGAAGCAGTTAGTGTAAGTGTGTGCAACGAAATAAGAAAATTAAAGAAAATAACTACAATTCTTTAATTTTAACAACATCACAGAGAAAACGTACTCTGTCGCTCCTATAATATACTACTAGCAGTGCGCCCGCAACTTTGCTCGCGTATATTGTTCATAGAAGATAATATTTGCTTTAAATCGAAAACCTCTTTGTACGCCAGATCAGTAGTTGAGTCACCGAATGTTAGAATGACCAAGATGCTAGTTGAGCTAACTCTGCAAGCAGGATATGTAGCAATAGCTGTACACTCGAAAATCAGTCTTAAGTTTGTTCCTGTCATTAACAGCGACTACGCCTGGACCTTATTTATAGTCACAGCGAAGTTGACACTGTGAGGTAATAACGTCTCTATTTAAGAGAGTATTCGAATTAAATACGTTGTTTACGTGGTATGAAAACTAATTTCCATCCATTGGTGATGGTTCCCTCAATAACATATTTGTTTTCAAAACTTTCACTTGAAGTTAAGTGCCATTAGGGTGTTTTGACGGGATTATGTTTCGCAGAAATATAGACGTAGGCCTATTCGGAGCCCCAATCTTGAGGTTTGTGAGATGGGACATGTGAGCTGATGCTGTTGGGGAACTTGTGTAGATAATGAACAGCGTAATCAATTTTACCATTTAGAACGACTTCATCCAAATTGCACTAATTCCATCTCCTTGCAGTTTCTGTGTGTCAGAATTGTGCGTTTGCAGAGCCTTTAAAGGAATTTGAGCCCAGAACCTTCCGAACAATAGACCGGAGTTACAAACAACTGCACCACATAACGTCGAAATTATTCATGAAAATAGTTTTAAAAATAAAAATAATAATTTCCTAGGCTCATAGATGTTGTACAATAACGCTGCTCGATAGAATGTAGAATTAAACTCCTGTATAACTTATTTCTCTATGGTAGTACATGCTTTTCGGATGGTCTACCTTGAAAGTTTACAACATTAGTTTTCTTTTTAATAATTAAGTTGCCTTTAAAAATAAAAAAATTGCATCACTTTTTTAGGTACTTACGTAAGCATCATTCCGATGCGAACACCACATCAACATCTCTACTTCTCAGATAAGTATCATCGGCTGATAGAAAACAACTTTTATGACTTTCACCCCTTTAGGTGTCGAATTTCGAAAAATCTTAGTTCTACACCTCAAATATTTGTTCAAGTATGCAAGTGAAATGTAAATCACGACGGTAGTTCATTCAGTCAACGCAAAATCTAACATTCATAAAAATCACGTATCACCCTTGTACAGTACTGAGGGTTCGTATTTTAAAAAATCTTAAAACCTCTTTGCGACCTCTTACCTAATCATCCTCATGTAGCAAAAATAAACTGAATAGCTGGATGGGTTCGATACATTTCGGAGATTTATCTAATACACGTACCAGGTCTGTTCGCCTCCTAAGAGACTGAAATTCCTAAAACCCTAGAAATCATATTTTATACTACTGTGCTGGTGTCTGTGGAACGTGATAAACACAATACCCCGCTGGGTTCAAGATATGCAGACAGTTAATTGAAAATATATATCATCACTTTTCACCCCTTTTCACTTCCTTAGATAGAGAATTTCGAAAATTCGTGAAATCACTTTTCAGGTATGTGAGTGAACATCAGTCATAAACAAAACTCACGTCGCTATATAAAAATAAAACGTGGTCGACATATATTGATTGTGAATCGAAAACACATTTTACTCTTTTTTACCTCTTTAGGGCCGAATCCGGAAAATATATTTAAATGCTAATTTAAATATTTATACAAGCGTCAATCTAAAGCAAAGAGCACTTCGATGTCTCGATTGGTTCGATAGATATAGAGTAATAATCGGAAACACATAAAATGTATTTTCACCACCTTAATTCTCAAATTTCGAAACATCTTGGAGTCTTGTCATTGTTATTTGACTATAGGCAATTGCGTTTCAGTAATATAGAAGATTTATAAAAAATTTTTGCCACTTTTTAATGCTTTGGGCCAAATTTCAAAAAATCCTATAACTTCTTTATGGGTACCTACGTAAGCAACGTTTTGAAGTAAAAAAGCAACTCGCTATTCCGAATGATTCAGTAGATATCGTTACTTATTCAGAAACACATATAACGTCTTTTCACCCCCTTAAATATTGAATTTCGAAAAATCCTTAAATTCGCTAATATGCTTTTTTATGTATGTCCTATTAAATAAAAAACCACAATGATAAGCCGTCGGGTTCAAGCTCTATCGACGTTTCTTCGGAAATACATTTCACCACTTTTCACCCTCTTAGAGGTCGAATTTCGAAAAATCCCTTCTTAGTGATCGCCTACCACCTGAGAGGAAATAACACAAAGAAATCACGATTCTAGGTCCAGTGGTTTGGGCTGCTGTTTGATATGTCAGTCAGTAAGTCAGTGTTCTGTTTTATATATACATAGAGATTGATATATTGTATGCATGTATATACTACACTACACGTATGAAATATAAATTTCTTCCTGAAATTAAGGGCGCGATTCACCTAAATTTTCAACATCATTATTTATATTTTTATATTTCCACCAGATATTTTTTTCTTATTTTAGACATAAATTGTGACTTAATCTTCCTCATGGAAAATTTGTGTTTCTCTCATAGTTTTTTCGTAATGACCCGTAAACATCAAAATTTGCACTTTAAGGTTTTATGCACGCTATTAAAACCAACTGACACACCAAACCGAAAACTTTCAGAGTGTATAACAATGTTGTAGGCTATGACTTGGCACATAAAAAACAAATAAATTATATTTTTGGATTTAATAAAGAATGCCGAACTTTTAAATTAAACTTTAAAGATTTCTAAGCTATGTAACAAACTTAAACAGACTAATTTATTGTTCATACACCTAGGCCAAATTATTGATTACGAACTAATCGCACTGTGAAATGTTTACGAATAAGGGGTCAGCATGAAGGGATGTAAAAACACCGGGTGCACCTATTTACAATACATTTCCTTAGGTATGGGAAACCCTTGATCATCACTGTTTTATAAAAGCATATTAGTTACAAATAGTTATGAAACTTTAGCTCAAAAAATTATGTTTACATAAAGTATGTTAACAGAATGCTAATTTGCGTTTCATATCACCGTATTATTTCGTAAAAATACACGTTTTAATCACCAACTGCCTTATAAAAAAATTATTTGTGTATACTGTCTTTGTTAGCTTATATATTTTTGGTTTTTAAAATATTCAAAAATACTTATAATTACTTGTATTAATTGTTTATTTACAATACTGTCGGCACGACCACTTCCACTTTTGAAACCTGTGCGAAAACGTTAAAATAAAACCAATTTTTTTACAGAAAGATATTCTCACTTTTTTTGTGTTCTGCAAACAGCACATGTTAAATAAATAACATTTATTTAAACAGAAATACTATTTTTTGCGTATAATGTGTGTTTGCGTAGAAGATAAATATCAGTTTAGGCTACTAACTGGTAATACGGAGAATAGTCTTAATCGTGTCTGAACTCTTATGCTAAATTTTTTTTTTAAATTACGTTGATTGTTTTTAATATATGTCCACACATTATTTTTTCTTAATTTTGTGTTTTTCTAACCTGTCAGTGTATTTTGAAACAGAAAAAATTGTTTTAAAAAATTACCATGTTTTCAAAAATATCTTTAATCATACACTAGGCATATCAGATATTGAAATAGTTAATAAACTTGTATTAAGGCAGATCATCAACAAGTTAATACAATAAATGTAGTTTGAAGCTCACATTTTCTGTCGCAGTCTAGCAGCAAACGGACAATGAATCGAGACATATTTTCACCCGGATTTAAACGCTCGGCCACCAGAACAAAAGTCTTGTACTTTGAAATCAACGTCATTAAAATAAAGTCCGTAAGTACATACTCTATGGCTCGGTTGTAAGGCCAGACATAGTAGTACTTGAGTATCGTAAAGATGGGGTTGTTTGCCAAATTTGGAGGATTCTTCGCACCACGTATTTTATCGTAAGTAAATGTTCGCATAATATGAAATTTTTGAGACTTCCCTTTCACAACTTTAATGATAAACAATACTTTAGCGTGAAAGGTATCTTAGCATTTTCATATGTAACGAAAATAATGTGGTGGTACAGAGTTACCCATGGGGCTGCAAAGTAACCTCACGTTACGGTATGATGTCGTATATACAGCTGATCACATGAGTCGAAGTTAGATTAAGGTGTATGTTGGTTGTCCGCCACCTCCCCCCCCCCTAAATACCAACCCCTCGTAGCTGTACAGACCGCTCTACCAAACTGCACACGGGGGAGTGCCTGCTCTAGTACACGGCCAATTGATTGGGCAATCACGCCCATGGGGAGAAGGAGTATGGGAGGGGGAGGATTGAAGGATGTGGGGATCCAGCTAGGTCATGCCCGAGGGGACGAGCTCACCCCTCTTCGATTCGGCCATGGCCAATCTGCAGTTACGCGCTCCCGGATGACGTGCGGCAGGCAATCTTCGAACTAACGGCGAGCGAACTGCTAGCGACACGTCGACCCTCAATTAAGTGCGCTCGGGTCGTTTGTTTAAATTTGAATCTCGGCGAATTTAATCAGATGCGTACCGACTTATCGCAGAACGTTGTCCTTCAATATCTCCTAACACAAAGATCACTTAAAAATGAAGTTAAAATCCAAGCGTGGCTATTAATATAACTCCACTCCACGTACACCAGGCTTTTTGTATTTAAGAACGCTAATGGTTATTTATGTAGGGAGAAGAAACTACGGTTTGCACAATTATATTAAAATGTTTGTAATGTACCCAAAAATGTTATTGATTTTCTGCGAAAAACATTTAAATGTTTATATTTTCCTACTTTTGTTTTAAGAGCCGCGGTGGTTGAGTGGTTAGAACATTCGCCTCCCACCAAATCGATCCGGATTCAATCCTCGGCGGGGTCGTTCGCCGGATTTTCGCATGTGGGAATCGTGCCGGACGATGCCGCTGGTTGTCGGGTTTTCTCGGGGATATTCCGTTTCCCCCTGCCCTCTTATTGCGGCGCTGCTCCATGCTCATCTCATGTCACCTCAAACCAGCGCTGAAGACTTCGATGTTGAGCGCTGACCAAAGTCTCTCATTCACTCACTACTTTTATTTAAACTCTTGAAGTATTTATTACTACGCAAATGCACCATTATTTAAAAACATTTTAAACATACGCATGAATCCCGCATGTAAAACAATTTTTGTCGCGCGAGTGTCACATACGCCTCGATGCTGATTGGCTGGAAGTTATTTTATTCGCTACGCACCCTTCGTGTTACGTCCATAGCGTTATTGTGATTCCAGCAGAAGAGGCGTGGATGACAGACCTAGGTTTGACAGCGGAACGAGGTATGTGGCAATGAAGCAGGTTTCAAGCCGTACAAACACATGTTGAGTACCGTGAGGTAACAATGAGAACGATGTATTACTCCCTTCATAGGCGTGATGTTTCTATGCGGTATATTTCGCAGACATCTTGCCACCGATTTTAAAACAAAAATTATTTTATTTCAATCATTTTGAAACAAACAAGCATTTGTTTTAAATATTTACGCAGTTATTTGTATGTCATAATGGTTTATATGATTACCGCACTTAATGGTTTAGAATATTATTTGGTGGGTAAATCTCAGAATTTTACTGAAATCGCAGCACGTTCGTAAGCCTCACCAAACGTTATCTAGTTTAACAGTTATAATAATATACGTAATTTGTTTCAATTTAATCTAAATACGTTTATTTTCAAGCCCAAATTTAAAAGATTTTCTACACTTACGAGATCGTTCCGGACGTTAGTCAATTGGTGTTTTATATTTTCCTATTGTACATCTTAAAATATTTGACGTAGCTAAGAAAGATCCCTAAAATAAATTGCTTGGTACTATGTTACTAAGAAATACCACAAGTAGGGCCTAAATGTAAATTTTTTTCACACTTGAAAAAATTGAAACGTAACAACAATGTTTTCTCTCTTTCTTTCTCTCTCTCTCTCTCTCTCTCTCTCTCTCTCTCTCTCTCTTAAGAAGCGCGTCAGATCCGGGCTGGGAAAATTCCTTCTGCATGCACACAAAAGAATTGTTTGCACAATGTAGGGGGTTTCGGTAAAGACTCAAAGTGACGTAACTATGCTCCAAGACTGTTTTTAATCCGTAACCAATTCTTTACTTCCGCTTATATGCATTGTTTTACGATGATGTTTGTCGCGTACTCTTACAGAAAATACGAGTTTAATTTTTAGAAATTGGCCTGCGCTCGGTATTGTAGGTTGGTAAGGTTACAAAAAAAAATTCCTATATAGTTTGTGTGGCCTGTATACGCCCTGTGGAAAATAAATACAGTGGAATATTCGTAATGTCGTACGTCATCGCCATCAAATGTTGTCGAAATGCGAAAGTTCCACAATAAACCTAATAACAAGAAGAAGCTAGTATTAGGTATTTTCAACTAAATATAACGTATGCAAATTCCGGGTAGGAACATATTCGTATAATATTCAGATCGTTTAAGGAAAAGAGTATGTACAGTGAAAATAAATAATCCTAGCTGGCTGGACCTGTAGTGAGTTAGATAGTCCAATTGTGGCACCACTTTGGCATAGCGTTTTATTATTAAAGTAATGGCCTCTACTCCGTTACTATTAATGGCGCGTTGAAGCACCAGAAGGGAGGATTTAATTACGTCCCATGCAGAGTTCTAATGGACCATACTTTTTTCTTTCAAACGAATTAACTCTGCATAGCCAGAACGGCTCTACTAGGTGGACATAAGGTGGCAGTGGAAGGGATAAGGGTTCCTACCGCTCGCATTCGTTAGGAAGTGCGCAACTTGAAAGCGCCACTCGAGGAGCGGTTTTGGCAAAGTGGAGGGAGGGAAGAAGGATGAGGATGGCTGGAGACAAATGACTGTGGCGGCTTGCCACGGGAAAACACGAGTCCAGGGATGAGAATTTGAGAAGGGGAGCATGCGTCGAGGATTGTGTCCGGCGTGGTTGCGTGACGAGAGACGGCAGGCGGAGGCGGTGCGAGATATCCCTGCGCAGCTAGGCAACCGCGCAAATTCTTCATGTTCGCGTGTCTGCCTGCCGCCGCAGGGGCAAACAGGTCAAGCGCCTACCCTTCACCCTGAAGCTCTTGTCCTGACGAGTTCGTGCGGCGACGGTGATATCGCGAACCGGAGGAAGAAAGAAACGCATGCTCGATGAGAAAAGGGGGAGGGGGGAAGGGATCGGAGGGATTGAATAACGACCGCCAGTGGAGGAGGAAGCCTAAAGTCGACATCGTGGCGAAGTCTTTGTTTACTCGTGTGACACGAACGTGACCTGACCTTGGTGCGCGGATGGCTCTGAGATAAGACGAAGGATATAACAAATTACTCACCCACCACAATCTACACAGACACGTCCGAACACGCAGTCACTACGTCTCATTTACTTACAAAAGCCGGCAGTAGCTGAGCACATATTCACACCTAACATTGTAAACATACTTCGATGTTATTAATCAACAAAATTAAAATTACTCTAGTTACATGATTTATCCTTGCTAAACATAAAAATGCATTAAAGAACATGTTTTTAAATCAGTATTTTTTTCTAATCCTTATTATTGTTGGAAATGTCAAGGAACCCTCAGAAAAAACCTGTCGCCTGTTAAAAACTCTCACGTGGTTTAGATTTGTTAATCTAACTACGAAAACGAACAAGTCAAGAAAAGCTGACGACATGTGCTTACTGCAAAATGATTCAGCAAGCCTAACACAGAAGCAAGGTCAAGTATAAAAATAAAATAAATAGTGCCTGAAAAATTGCAATTCTTTCAATGGTAATAAAAATATCTTCCCCTTTTTATATCGTCTTCATGCACTGCAGTAGCTAGTTTTCTAAATGGACCCCTAAACTTGTTAAGGATGTGATATCGTAATATATATATATATATATATATATATATATATATATATATATATATATATATATATATATATATATATATATATACACTTCCACGTCATTTTCAGATGCATTTTAAGTTTAACAGGAAGTTACCGGCATAACAGATAAGACTAATTTCTTCAAACAGGGTGCAAATTGACACCCAATAATTTAAACCGTTTACATAAATATACGAATGTTATGTGATAATGAATCAGTTTATTTTCGTGCTACCTTTAAAATGCAGTACCCACAACAATAAAGTTTTTGGATAGAAACATATTTATACATTAAATTGAAATTCTATCTGTCCTGCAGTCTTTGAAATAATTATAACAAATTATGTGTTCAAGTCGTGAAAGCTTCAAAATCTGGGTACACACATTACTGAACATTAGACCCAACAACTTAAAATTCGCGGTGAATTCCTTCGTACTAAAAGTGTACAAATTCTCAAGAAAATTTGGAAAACGGTTGTAAATTCTCCACAGGGTTAAACAAATTTCGAAGGATAACAGTTTATAAACCGAATGCTGGGATTATAAGTTTTTTATGCTGCAATATACCTAATACAGGAAAAAATTACTTTCGATGCTACGGAAGTTCCAACTTTGGTTTGTCAGTCCCGCCGAGGTACGATATTATAGGTACGATATCGTTCCGGAACCTCGAGGTTTCTCCTCACAATATAAAGTGCGCACTACCGCGTCTCTCAATTGCGGCGATCCCGCAGCCCGTCCACACCTCGCGGCAGTCACTCCACGAGTCCAATTACATCCGCGAATTCCCGCAAACGCCCGCGGCAACTCCACGGCCTGTCCATACTTCATAGTAGTCGCGACGAAAGTCCTTAAATTAGCTGTTTCCCGCGAATACCCACAGCGACTCCATGGTACGTCCACAATTCGTGGCGGTTGCGGCAGGAGTTCGCCGTAACTTTCTACTTCGATGCCCTCGTGTCACTCTCCTAGAAACGCTCCCTTTTAACTTCCAACCAATCGCAGCTCTCACTGGGTGGCATACAATATGAAACCCGACTTTCCTTCGTATTGATATAATATTTCTTTTCTAGGTAACGTTAACGTACATTTGAACTTACATACAAAATTTGAAGCATGTCTGATGATTATCAACAAAATTATTATAACATTGTACAACAGGGAGGTAGGCGTAGCCATGCCTCTGTATGACCTAGTCTACAGCCTAAGAGCTCTCTCTCCCACGCCGACTCAAGGTTGCTGGCTTTGCTAACCCTACACCTTTCCTCAGAACGCAAAACCTAATAAAATATAAATAATAGTAAACAAATTACTGTAATTGAGTAACAGAAAACAAAGATGCCTATTAACACGCAATTTCAACTGATTGTCTACGACTACTCTATTCTAAATCGCTGAATTTACATTTTACATGATATTTAATTAGTATTATGAGCTAAAAGATCAGAAATACTGTACAAATAAAATACATACACTAAAGTCGCTACATGTTTTACTATTTTGGGTACATATATAAATTATATTCTGTATAATGATTCATTTAAATATCTCACGTTATATATATATATATATATATATATATATATATATATATAATTTAAAATTACACTAGGACTGCTGTGAAAAACACACTTCTGTTCGAAATATATGTGTACCGAGTTTGATGAAAATCTGGAAAAATTGGTAATTTAGGTATATCGTGTGGTGTAAAAAGTTTTATACTGTCACAGTTGCGTTAGTAAGAACGCGGCATAATTTAAACACATAAACCTCAAATTAACTTACTTACGACTATATGATTACTCGGGATACCTCGTGTAATCAAAATATATTCAAATGACCGACATTTAGAAAATACGGACAGGTCATGAATAAAAACGTAGAAGCCAAGTCACAATGCTAAATACTTTATGGTACCGAGAATGAAGCAGTTGTGAAGAACGGTTGCAAGGATATCTCGTGTGGTCAAAACATTGTCAATCAGTGTAAATAAAAAATGGCGTGAACGAAAAAAAAAGTGCCAAGTCAACTTAACAAGTCATAGATGTGTAACAATTTTGATAAAAATCTATAAAAAAAACTTTTTATTCTGATATTTTGTGCAGTCGGAATACGTTTTAAATACATGCCGATTAAAATTATGAACACTAAAAGAAGAAAATACATAAAACTCCAGGCAGTTTACTTACACATTTACGTATACTAGCTTTCAGAAAATTTAAAAAAATATATATATTAGTAATGTCTGTATGCTAAAAACATATAAATGTTCACCATTTTGAAAATATACAAATATGACGAATATTGTCATTTGGAAAATACGAGTAGAGGTCAACGAAAGATATAAAGGTCAATTCAGCTTTGTATGTATTATAGGTGTACCAAGTTTGATGAAATTGTCTAAACAATTTCCTCAGGTATGTAATATTATGCTAATAATAGAAAAAATGGCCGCCTTAAAAAAACGAAACTGGATGGACGAAGAACACAAGTTAACTAACGAAGCAGTATATGTGTATCAGAATTAAAATTAATTGGAATAATGTTTCTTTAGATAGTCATTCTACAATAAAAAAATTAAAAAATGGCCGCCATTATGAAAATATGAACACAGGATAAACGAAATACTAAAAAGTAAAGTCAGCTTTTATCCAATATTTGTATACCAGGCTTAATGAAATTCTAAATAATTGTATATACGTCATACTATGATACAAATGTAAACATGGACGCCGTTTAAAATTTTGTAATATAATATGAAAGAAATACCAAAAGCTAAGTCAGTTTAGTATGTAATATCTGTGTACACAGTTTATTGAGGATCGGAGAAATATTGCCTTAGATTTGACATAATATGTTAATAATATTTATAGCCTTACATTTTATAACTATGCACGCAACATGAATAAAATTCGCACAATATTTATGTAAACTGGCTCTAAAGAAATTGAAATATACGGCTGAAAAATTGTGTGTTTCTTAAAAGTTTTTCTGAGGATATCCCGTGCTTTAAAATAATTTTATTCAAAAAAGGAAAATAAGTAGTATTTCGTGTCTCATTTTTCATTATGGTACACAATTATAGTTTTACTGTAGTAAAAAACGTTTTGGCGATTCTTATAAATTAAATTAAAACAATAAAGCGTGTTTGTTATTGGATTCAAATGGTTGTATCAAAGAAATATAGGTAGTTGAACCAAAATTGGCTACATGCATTTAATAACGAAAAATTTTTAAGTAACAATGAGGAATAATTGTTTAAATAATTTTATTTTGAGCGTTTATAATGTATAAAATTAAAAATATCTAAATTTATTGTAAGTAGTTGTTATTAATCTGACTTTATAGTTACAATCTGAACAAAATTAGGAATTTACTAAATTACTTAAGTTAAATTTTGACTAACTGATAACATTCGGAATGGAAACTAAATATTATAAATTTAAAATACACGATTTAGTATTTTGATATGTACAACGCATTTTGTTTATATTTTAATTAATTATTTAACTTCCGTTTTGAAACTAATTTTAAGAGTTAAATTATTTTACAATATTGTTTGACAAATTTCGCAGTTGAACGTTTCAAAACTGGTTGATATTGAAACAATAACGCTTTATGTACTATTTTTTACTAACGAAACGAAGTAATATTGCTGAGATCCATGTCGTATTTTGTAGGTATTAATATATATACTTACTTACGGGACGTCACATGTCATTACAATTTAACTTGTCACCACTGTGAAACATAGGAAAATAAGAGAGAATTGTTTCAATTTAAAATTAGTTTTTTCTCATGTTGTATCTTCCAGTAGTACGGCTTAGAATTAATTGATTATTATTGAGAGCAATTTCGCAAACTAATTACTCACAAACTTGGCATGAGTCTCTTTCGTGTTGCTGATGTTACAATGGACAACAATAGTGCTCAACACGTATCATTGGAATAAAATTTGCACCATACACTCTGATATTTTACATCTTTTTAATGTATAGTTAGTTGATCTAAGTAATTTAAATAAGAAACAAAACAAAAAATGTCCTGGTTGTACAGTAGTCCTGGTCAACTCTGCAAGTAAGTCTCGCCATAAACATACAGAAAATTTTCTCGTCACTTATGCAAAAAAGAAAGGAAATGTAACATACACACGCATTCATATATATATATATATATGTATATTATATATAAACAAATTCGAGAAAAAGAGATAGAGAATACCTTATAATACATGTTAGAATTTTACAATAATCCGCATACTGTATTATTTAACCCTTATGTCCTTGAATACAGTGATTTCCTAAAAAAATCGATTAACTGGTTTTAACTTTCGTTTATACAATTGATTTTAACGTTATGCCTTGCCATGCACTGCATTAATGATTACAAAGCTTATTGTAATTTTTTGAAATGAAAACTTTTTTTCACGGAAATTAGTGCTCTTGTCCCAGAAACACTGGCAAAGTTACTAAGCGAGATGCAGTTTTGTCTGCTGAAATAATATAATTTCACATTACCCAGGCCAAATTTATTGAAGGCCATAAAAATTTCCGAGATTATATTTGTGGATTTTCAAGTTGGAATGATTTAAATTAAGTTATTGTAAAAAATATATAACTTTATTAGCTTGTAAAAATTATTTTCATGTAGTTATTTCATTTTATTTATTTTTTACCGTGAGTGGTGCAGTTTGTTAGCGTTTGGCTGGGTGTATTTATGTGTGTGAGAGATACATATGATGGGAAAGAGAGGCCGAGAGGGAAGGAGAAAGAGAGAGAGAGAGAGGAAAAAAAAGGAAAACGTGTGATCTGGGATATTATGGCTAGAAGTTAGGGTAAGGGATGGTTAGAGTGGAGAGGGGTCGAAACCGAAGGAAAAAGGAATGGTGGGAGGGTGCGTGGCTGTGTGTTTGTGTATGTGTGAGAGGGTGACCTGTCACTGGCACTCGGTGGGTACATGCTCCAGAACCTTTTGTGCATGGCCCCCTGGCGCTGGAGGACCTGGAGAGAGAGACAAGCTGATAGAGGAAGAGAGAGTCAGAGTAGAGGACCCAATGGGACTGGAATCCCCGCGGGTTAACAACCCCTCAAGCACCCAGCGACACAAAGCGACGGCCTGGGTGGCCCACGCGAAAGGTTGCTCGTGCGAAAACCGGCTCGCGCGAGCAGCTGCGAACATCATGAGAGGAGGCACGGTTTGCGTGGGTGTGGGAGAGGTTGCATTGAACAGGAGGGGGGAAGAGGGTGGGTGGCTTTGCGCACGGCAGCGGGTAACCGACGAAACACTGCGGCAGTCGCGCTGCAGACCGCGACGGCGGTAATTCAAACGACTGTAATTAGTTTACGATGCCTAAGCACCGACGACACAGAGAATGGTGATTCGGTTTTAAAGCGAAGCCTTTAAACTGGCCAGAAAAAAAAACCGTGCACAACAGATAAACATTACACTGAGAATGAAAGAACATGCTCTCGAAAGACTAAAAATAATCTGAAATAAAATGTAATTTTACAGTCCTTTTAAAAGGGCGTGGCAGATAACCCACTGAAAACATATTAATGGAAAATTCCACTTTTTTACAAAAGTAATTAAAAAATCAGAATATCAAGTAAACTCTATCATACATATTTTTTTTGCCATTTTTTAAATTTATTTCAAAGACATTTATGTATACTACAATCTCTAAAACGGTAACTGAATTGCAGCAAAATAAATTACGCAAGACTATTGCAAAATATTTGCTGTAAATATGGCGAAATATATTATCTGGACTATAAATTTTTCATATACACTAAAACTTAAGATTTTAAGTTTTATTTGTAGTCCACGCCACCACCTTAAATGCTTAAGATGATAGGCTGAAATATTCTTTAAAAAAAATTTTACTATTTATAATAAGAGGAAAGTCTAAACATAAATACGTTTATCCATAGAAAATGCCTTTAACATGACAAATTGTAAGTATAATTCGGGAGAGAATATTTTGCAAACAACTTGTAAACTGTTATTATGTGTTAACATTTCAATTCAAGGAAATATGTACCTAAAACAAATTTAAAACAACATTATTGTATATAAGTCTAAAATAAATGTGCCTGTTAATTTCCAGTTGTGTGCATGGGTTAAAAAACATTCACTATTATTTAGGAAGTGTTTTGCAGTTTTTTTTTAAGTGAAATTGGCCTACTTCTTTTAAACAGACCATATTAGATGCATCCAGTCTATCAGTCTCGTACTGGTACACTTAAGACTGAAGTCCTAGTTTGTAAACTGATTTTCTAAATTATAGTTTTAAAAATGATAGATTTATTACTCTCCGGAATACGTGAAACGTGTTTGCGGGAAGTTGGCGTCGCGAAGGCGATCCAGATAAGGAGCTACACGACAACTTGACAAAATGGAATATGGCAGCTCACCGCAGCTAAGATAAAGAAAACAGCGACGCAGAAGAGGCGAGAAGACGTTATTCACAAGGCAAGGAGGAAGGGGGGAGAAAATGGTCTGGAGTGGAGAAGGACGCGCCTGGATAAAGAATGGAACAGGCGGCACGGTCGAGACAAAGAATGTTTTAAAAGCAAACAATATTATCTTAGTCCGCTTAAGAGGAACGCTTCATAGGGGCGGCGGGAACTCGTTTCCGACGACGAAATTAAGTACGAGGAGGGAAGAACAGAAGAAGGAAGGCGTGGAAGAAGAAAACGCAGTAGGCTGGGGGTGTTACACAAAGCGTTCAGACCAGCGAGGCAGTGGTTAATGTTATTTTGATAAACGAACAACTTGGGAATGAAAGTGGGTGTTGTTGGACTTGGCCCGGAGAGTTCGGGAGGGAAAAGAACCACTCAGCGTTGTCTTGGCAAGTCTCGGGGACTCGTCAACCGCGGTGCTCTCTGCGAGAAAGCCAATCAAGTTCAAAAGATTCGTAGATGTGGCCTTGTTCCAGGCCTTGCGGTTTCTGTCTCTCATGAATTATTTCGTTTCAGTTGTTCGTTAAGAATGATGAAGATACGAAGTTAGGTATCTAGTTTTTTTTATTTACGAGTCTGTTTGTGAACAGATACAATGTTCTATTGTATTGTTATTGAGATGAATAAAGATATACATAATTTATTTGGCTTACGAATGCAATATATTAATTAGCAGATATTCAGTTGGAAATAATATATATTATTAAACGTATCTAATGTAACTATATTTTAACAATCATAGAATGAAATGTATTTTACAGTTAGGTTACAAAATTAGTACAATACATTAATATTTCCCATACAAAGACATTTCGTTATTTTTTATATTTTTCTTTTACAAACAAGCTTAACAGTTCCGTCAGGATGTCAGAATTTTACAGTACATATGTGTCTCCCGAATAACTTTTAAAAGCACACTAAAATTTAATGGTGTTTATAATTATCTTGTCTAACAATGCCATTTCGATCTGGCTACTATAATTACATTATTACTTACCTTAGCTCAATTTATACAGATTTTTGCCGTAGTTGCAGGTCATGTAAGACGAAAACAATTGCATTTTTATATTCGTCTTGATTTTCTTACACAGCTAAACTATTAAATTAAGTAAAATGTATGTCGGTTGCAGAGAAGTAATACGTTGCGTTTAACCAACTGAAGTGCATAATAAAACCAGTTTGGTTGATAAAGTGAATAATAAACACGACTGTCTATAAATCGCTGTTACTTACAATACATCTTATAGTTTAATATCGTCGCTATTTTTACTGACATTTACATACATCCAAATGCGTTAGTTACGAGAAATATAAATTTTCCGGTATCAGTTTCAGTAAGTGAAATATAAACGTGATCCGATTCAGAACTATGTAATGGAAGTTAGGTAATTTAGAAAATAATTAAACTGCATTACCTAACTCCAAAAAAATTGCAAAATATCGGTTACGTTGATTTAACTTTCGAAACAACCGTGTCATTGAGGTATCATATTAACTGGAATAAGATATGCAATACTATCCCAAGATTAACTCTGATAAAAATGTTCAAATATTTATTTATTATTCTCGATCTAAAATTGCATTCTAAAAAATATGTTAATCTTCTAAAGAATATTTATATTGTTATTTTAATAATACTTCTCAGCGTGGTTTTAAATGCTGTGAATGTGAATGTCGAAAGTTTTCTTGAAGTGTGATAAACTACTACGTATCAATTTATGAAATATCAAAATGGAACTCTGTAGCTGAAAAATTTGTAATGCTGTAATCAAGTTTAGATGATGC
Source organism: Medauroidea extradentata (assembly GCA_003012365.1). Taxonomy (NCBI): domain Eukaryota; kingdom Metazoa; phylum Arthropoda; class Insecta; order Phasmatodea; family Phasmatidae; genus Medauroidea; species Medauroidea extradentata. The sequence goes on from PNEQ01108669.1 coordinate 28,097, forward strand.
GAAAAGATACTGTTTTGAAATATTTTCAAACTACACAAAGTACCAAAATAAAATACCTTTATTGACTGAAAGTATTGTATGGGGCACAATATAGTTAGAAAAACTTTTAATTGAATTTTGTTCTGAGTGTTTAGAATCTTTAGTGTTTTACTATCACATATTTACTATAATGGTAGATATTTTTAATATTTACAGTACTAATTTCGCTAAATTTTAACATTAATAATATATAGTATGTTGAATGTTTTAAACAGGTAGTACAAGTGAACAAGCAAACTTGCTGAAAGGAAACCAATAATCAATATTTATCTGAACGAATTGTTTGAAAATGTGTTTTTATTAGTTGAAATTTCACTTTTTGTAATGCATACAGTGTATTTTAGTTGTGTTTAAAAAATGCACGTTAAAATAAATATGAAGAAAATTATCGTTTGGAATAATAAAAATTTATAATTCCTTATGCATGGCTTTACGTATAGTACAATGACAACATAATGACTTGCTAAAAAACCCTGTAAGCTTAAAGATTGTCTGTTGAAATGTTCATTTAGTTGGTCACACCCCCAGCGCACAGTAAATGTAATAAAGTTGTTTAATTTGAAGGCATCCGAGCCACATAAGTTAGAACAGAGAAAACAAGTTACTAAGTTATTATACCTTGTTAAATTTAAAGCTAAGCGAACAAACGGATGCGGCAGTACGATATTCAACAATTAGCATATACATAGGATGTTGATGAATTTCATGTAAACAATTTAGGAAAACAATCTTTTCATCCAGAGGAACAAAAAATGTTGCAACGGACATAGGTTCGAAAATGCACCGTTTCTGCTTTCAGTTCACTTGTATTTGTTAGGTTTATTTAAAGGAACTTGTGTATGCAATTTCTGTGGACGACGAGAAAAATTTGGTATACTAGTCTGTTCTATTCGATTGAAAGTGTCTTAATCTCTTTCATTGTATATAACAATTTGTAGTCCATAGTTTGAAATTAATCCCAATCAGTTTTACGCAAGTTTATGATTACAACGTTAATAGTGTCAGCGTTGACGAGATGAATTTTTTGAACCACCAGTTTTTACAACAGTTCGTAACATCATAAACATATTTTGCATCAATATTTAAGGAAGTAGCCTCATTGGTTTCAATGCTGATTATGGATATAATTGTTAAATTCAGTGTATAATTATATTAATTATTTGCTGATTAGTACACTTACAATTATAACAATCGACTTGTAGTTATGCTAAAAAAAACGTAACTACACAGTTTTATTCTATTTAAGAGTATTCGATTTTATGTCAGCCATGGACTTGGTGGTACTAGCCTCGTCAAGTGGTGCAAGACGATCTCTTAGGCGCCGCCTACCACGCGCTTAAAGAGCGTTGCAGTTTGTTCGTAAATACTCTCATTTTTACGAAACTTATTCACAGATGCACATTGTGTTGATGTACGAAAATAAAATTCACTTTAAACGATGATGTAAAGATAGTTTCAAAACTTCACGTATATTAGAAAAATAATTCCCGAGTCCCTCAAAATAACTGAAAACAGCTTTTCCAACCCGTATAGCCGAAATAATACTCACGGAATTCTTGAGAAGCTACTCTGGAAAGAGGCAATTGACTATGCTTTAAGCTTTCCACCAATAAGAAATAGGGTCACCACAGTGTCAGTCAGGCGCGTGACCTACGATAACACTGCACGTCGTTTAAATGACGTGAGCTAGATGTGATACTGCACCATATGAGACGAGCCGACCAAGATCACCATTGGTGCTGTGCCTCACCCACGCAAACACACGGGTGAGTAGCCGGGCACCTTAAAGTTCAGAAGAGGCACACTATGGCTCGATGCCAAGTCCTATAAGAACGGCAGCGGAAAAGCCACAACCTCGTATATTTTCAATTGCGCGAGCGACGGCGTCAGATTGCAAACACGTGCTCCCTTCCCCGGCCCGACATGTCACGGCCCTTCCGGCCGACCCTAGTCGTACTACAGGCCAGTTTAATTAACGCTGTTGTCGCAATTAATCCGGAGTCTGTAAACAGGCCTGCTTCAACCGAACGGGCGAGCTTAGGTGCCACCCTTCACCTCTGGCATTCATCTCACCCTTATCCAGTCCTAGCACCTGTCCTTGGACCCCACCAGCGTTAGTGTAATCTCCTTCGTATAACAGATTACATCTTATTATGAGGCATGATATTCGTCACGTCGTACACAAAAGGCTCCCAACACTGCAAAGCTTCAGACCTTGCCCTTGGACTCTTGTGAGTTGGCTGACTATAGTATGTTTAGAGAAAATAATGTGAGAAAATATTACATTATTACGGTTTATCATACTCCTGTAGCATGAGCCTGCCTCCTTAACGTAGTTAGTCCATTAGGCGCCGGACTTTGTTGCGACTAGTTCTGGGTTCGAATCCCGGCTCGCGCATGGATGTCGTGTCTTCCCTTCACCTAACTTCACTGTCATCAGCTCTTAATGCCATGATCCATCATTTCTACCACTCTTGTGAATTTTTAAAAATCATAAACAAGAGAAGATCTCGAAAACCTGTTGCACAGTTATGTTAAAAACAGTGTATACTATGTTAAATAATTTTATCAAGATAACAAACATAATGGTTTTAGCTAATTATGCAATAATGTAAACTTTAAATAATGAGCTAAATTAATGTATAATTTTTGTCCAGAAAAAAATTAAACTACATAGTAAAAACCATGTTTAACAATAATGTGCAACAGGGTTTCAATATCGACTCTCGTTCTGGAATAAAAGCAGTAGAAAATATAGACGCCATGTCAGTGTATCAGGCGCATGTATGCAAACCGCATAACCTCAAATTAAACAAGGCTAATTTTAAGTTCCATTTAGCAATAAGAGTATTACACATATCAACGTTATCTTTGCGCTTTACCAAATACACAGTGTTATTATTTTTGCTGCGTTCTGCAAAATCAAGCATAACAAACGGCTACATAATCAACGTGATACGAAAAAAAAGTTTTGTCAAATTTGTAACAACCATTCTTTATACTAGACTTTGGTAAACGCAGCGAAATAAGAACAACTCTGTCTCTTATAAAACGTGAAGATAATGTTGATATGTGTAATACTCTTGTTGTCTTAATGAACGTAATATTAGCCTTTATTTTTATGGGGTTAATGCGGGATGCATACATGCGCCTGAAACATAGACACGGCGTCTTGAGACTTCGTTGTTAACTGGCCGTAAAACCATATCGCCTCACTCCCAGTTTATAAAATCAAACTGTTATATATACTGTTAACCTTTTAAATATTCACTAAGTTCAAATTGTCCTGAGTGAGTCCAGTTTGGTACTGAAAAATGGGAAGAAAATTATTTTGACAAATACTAACTTGTCATTAAGACAATCGCTTGGCAAACCACTTGTACTGAATTCTCTCAACAATTTTTTTTGTAAGATTCTAAACAATACTTGTGAAGTTATAGTTATTTACTTTCCAAGGTCAGTATTAACAATTTTCAAAGCATTGACAAAAAAAAAAAAAACGGAAACTAAAAATAAATTACGTAATATGAAACTGCTTCTTATTGATTATATTTCGATCGACCTGAACTGGTCGCAAAGTCAGAGAGAGGTGTTCCTATAGTAAAAGATGAAATTATTGATTTCCTTGTCGAAGCGTACTAGCTGTGCACTTACAACACAATTACAACGGTGTGGTTGTGTGTCCCTCCACCTGCAGCATCCAATTTTTTTAAGAACGCATGATTTGTGGTGTTGACTGAGACATGATTGCCTGTATACTTTCAAGATTGGCTATTCTTTCAGTGGGGTTTTCATTTAATCATATATACCCCACTCAACAGTTCCAAATAAAATATTCAAGACGGGCTTACGAGATACGATTAACAGTCAGCATGTCTAGACATTTTAATTGAAGATTGTTGGAAGTGAGGTATTACCTCCGAAAGTGATGCGTTTGATTCTATGGATCATGTACAAAAATAAGGTGTGATTTTGGCAATATTACTATGCGTCTGTAAACGTGTAAAACTAATCATGTTAAATAAACTCACTGGTTATTTTATTTTAAGAAAACAATTTCATTTATACTTGCAGAAATTACTTGGGTCTGTTATCTTTAGCCTAGTTTCTAAAGGAAAATGTTGGCTGATAATATCACATTCCTATCTTTGTGTCCCTCTGTGTGTTTACGTGTCTAGCTGTGTGTGTATGTGTCCCTAAATACTTTTGAACCGAATTTCATCTTACTTGATACATACATAGAATTGTGTAGCCCGAAATGACTTGAATGAGTTACGTATACGCCTTGTACATTGTTTCGAAATTATGGCCATTTTACAAGTTTTTTTAATCACACTAGATATTTAAGGAAACGTATTTTACAATGTCATGAAACTGGGTACATACAAAGAACCAAGTAATATAACTTTACTTTAATGTATTACGTTAATGATTTATATATAGTTTCAAAATAGCTGAATTTTGTATATATTTATAAAATACGTAATATCGGAGGAAATATTTCTCAGAATTCGATCAAATTCGGTACACACATAATGCTTAGTGAGCTGACATGACTTCGTGAATTTGGTTCAAGCCGTGTATATGTTTTTGTAATATGTAAATTTTATTTTATTTTAGCTTATTAAAACACGTATGAAGAAATATTATTTCTAAGTTCATTAATTCTGTCTCACATTATTATATTACGTAGTATCTTTGCTAGACATTGGTTTTTGTCAATAATTCTATATTAATATTTTCGTAAAGGCAACCACTTTGCTTGTTTAAGTAGATGTGGCTTAGCTAAGAAAATATTTTTCTCAGTTTTATTAAACTTGGTACACATACAGTAATTATTAAGTTGACTTTATATTTATGATAGTTTTTGTTCCTATAGTGTTAATATCTACAAAATGGAGGCTGTTTGAACACATTTTGATAACCCGAGATATCTTAGGAACAAATTTTCAGAACTACTTTACACATACACATACGGTATATAGCACGGAGAACTAACTTGCACGTTTTTTCATGACCTGTTCATATTTTCGAAATGACCGCCATTCCAACATATGATTTCACGAGATATTTTAGCGACTATTTTTCAGAATTTAGTTTCAGTTACTACACCCTGTTTTAGTAAAGAGACCCGGTTTTTATATATCTTGTCCATGCTGTGTAAACGTTACAAGGTGCCAGAATTTAAATTTTTTATCACAAAATATATCTAAACAAACTATTAATCAGAATTTTATCTATCTCAGCTATGCACTAACAGCGACTCAAACCGTATCAAATTATTATAAAAACTGTTGTCAGAATTTATTTTGATCACATGAAATATGTGACGATTATTTTCCAAAGTATCTTAAGACTCGTTACACATTTAGTGCTAAGAAGGCAAAGCGAATTTTAAGTTGTTGGGTAATTTTGTGTTTGGTAATATAAATACTTCAATTTCGAAAATTTAACCATATGAACACATAATTTTCAATACGTGTATGTAAATAACTACAGGATAGACGGAAAGCCAAATTAATATTAATGCACTTTACTAACCAATTTAAATTTAAAAATTCTTTATTGTTCTATGTTCACCACGATAGAAGATAGTACGAGAATAAATTATTGAATTATAATTTAATATTTTCAGTATTATATAAATAGTTTTAATTTTTAGAGTAGATTTGCACTAATTTTGAGAAAAGCTGGTTTATTAGTTAAACTGTAACGTCTTGTTCAACTTTGTTATACCTACAATCAATTTAGTCATCAACTTGATCAGTTGATGTAATCTTTGAACGATTCTTGCAATGGGTTATAGTTACAAACCATATCTTTATTATGGATGTTCATCATTGCTGCTATGTCCTTTCCCAAAATTATATGTATGATATTTGTCTGTTAACAAAGTTAATTATTATTGGCATTTATTTTCGAATTCTGTTTACTCAGTGGAGATTTATGTGAATCAGAACATTTGCTTGCAGTGGCGTACGTCCATAAAAAACGGTTCAGATAATCAATCAGGTGAGTTTCATTACGGATATTGTAAAATAAATATGCCCCTATCAGCGAACTCTTAATAAAACAATTTCAATTTGATTAAAAACCTTTATTTAAATGTAACATAATTTAGCTATACAGTGACGTTCGCGAATAAACTTCATTATTCAGTACGTCACAAAGTAAATCAAAAACCTTAAAACCGGAAGAATAACTCCGCAGAAGCAGTGAATCCGGCAGTTTCGAGTATCTCTCGCCGCAGAGATAAGCAGGCAGCCGGCGTCACTGGGCTGCGTGTCTGCAGTGGTTTACAAGGGATTTGCTGCGACCCTCCTTGAGAGGAAGGGAGGGGGAAGGGGTAACTAAACCACCATTTACTCTCACTTGTGACCGGCTTGTGTGTGGTATACTGGCTCGGGCGCGAGACGGAATAGCTTGGCACTAGTTGCGTATTCACCACACACTTACGTAGCCCGTCCAATGAACCGCCAATCTAGAGAAACCATTCTGCAATCCGAGCTACATAAAAGGAACACGCACATACAGTCTGTCGTTCAAACTTTGTCCAGAAATAACTGCATAGCAAACACACCGCGTGAACCCTGGGCAAAATTGGAGATGAAGATGGCACCGGGAAAAAATGCAGTACGGCGACATTTTACGTGCACAGTATAGCAGCCCTGAACGCTGATATACCCTCCTTTCCGCCCCACCAACATGTATTATTTTGGGTGTGTTACGTACTATAGACGTATAAAAATGTCATATATATATATATATATGTATACACACACACACACACCAACACACACCTATACACACAGCAGTGTAGCACAGAGGTACACAGTACAAATATTTTCTTTTCAGCAAAGAAATAATTTTCATTAAGGATATTTAGATTGCGTTAAATAAATCCTATCTAACAGAACAAAAATATTGAAAACCGTGTTAGTACGTTTGAATTTTTTCAAAATATAATATCAGTTTTTTAGACGCAAATTTATGATTGTTTTCAACACGAAGATTGCGTTGGAAATACCACACTTAACTTCTCTATACATTGTTTTTAATTAACTCTTTTAACAGAAACACAACTTTTGTTGCCACCATTCTATCTTTTAAATAAAATGTTCTTTGCGACAAAGTTACTTTCCAGTGGCTCCCATTAAACATTTTTTCTTTGCAGCAACAATAATTTTGTTGTGGCAAAGGAATTGTTTTTAGAGTCAACAAGTTCGACTCGCTCAAGTGAGGACTCGGTTTCGATTCATGGCCCTAGAATCCTGATTTTTGCAGTTCATAATCTTCCGAAATTCTCCATGCTAATGCTGGGATGTTTCCTTAAGAAATGTTAAGGCCGACTCTTTTCCTAATTCCTGTCCGTATGCAAAGTTGTATGTAACAGTCTCTAATGACCTCGCTATTGACGAAAAAAATAATAATAAAAGAATAACAACTTTTTTACTAAAATAGTAAAATGAAAGTCGGACTGTTTACATGTTCGAATTTCTTAACTCACTGTTAACGTAAAACACGCTCAGGAATACAATCGTGTATCTTCGCAACTTGAAGAGGCTATCACGATCATGGCCACTGAAGTCGCCTTAGTGCTTTCAAATTCGTGCAGCTCAAATTTCTATTTGTATTTTGACCTTTGAAGTTTACGTTAGATGCCAGAACTCTTGAATTATGAGCCACATTTAATTCTTAACCATTCATCTCCAGGCTACAGAATATGAAATTACTAACGTAAAATAATATTTCCGTGTACACCTTGGGCAGCTCAACAACAATATGATGGACGAAAATTTTAAAAGCGCGCTCCTGCCCAAGCCGCCTAGTGGTGAGATGAAACTAATATATTTGAGTACTACTGACGTGCATGAATGATTTTTCTCATGAAATTAATTAAAAAGAACACTACACGTGTGTCTTCTCTTTTCAGGTCCTTCATTAACCTATACAGCCTAATTTTACGTGGCGAAAAAATAAGAGAATTGGTGTTTTACTGTTGTTTTTCGGCGTGATAGTCTTCGTTAAGAATAATTACGAAGATATAGCCTTGTGCTACAAACCTTCAGGGGGCGTTTACTGAACATTTACTTGTTTAAAAAAAATTTTGTTTGTACGAGATATGGTTTGATTTGCAGGCATACATTGGGACTATTTTTCAGTGATACGAATATATTTTAGCTTTCATAATTTGTGTTATTGTACTATTTTAAAGTAAACATTTTCAAATAAATGTTTTTTTTTTTTTGCGTTACAGGTAAACCTACTTTCTTACCGAAATGAAAAAATTCACACTGAAGGATAGTGTCATGTATTATGACATAACATGTATAAAAACCACATCGATAAGTTTTTTGTATTTTTAAAAATAGTAAAATAAATAGGTATTATTTAATTTAAAATTATTATTTAAAAAAAAAATAAATAAATGCCATTTGTAAACGTGTGGTGTCATAGTCTTCAGTGTAAATATGTTTCATTTCGGTATGTGTGTTGGTTTTCATTTAATGCACAATACAATTTTTTGCCAATTTTGACTTTAAAATGGTTCAATAAAACAACTATGAAAGCTAAAAAATTTTCGTAACAACAAGAAATATCTTCAATATATGGCTACCACGGTCGTAGAAGTACAGGTCTGGACATTCGCCTATCTAACAATGTAATTTGGCTGGCCCCCTTGTTGTTTGGCTGTAGTTCACCAAGTTACCGAGAATATTGTGTTTTATTGGCGCTTCAGTTAGGGCGGTCGGACTCAAACTGCGCCCAATTTTTTCAATTGTTAAATATATAGTGAGCGAAGGAAGTAATTCATAAATTGATAAAAAATACGTTTTGATAAATTGTTTATCTTAGTGGAACGGAAGTGGGTGGAGTTTAGTCGGACCACCCTAATTGAAGCGCCAATAAAACACAATATTCTCGGTAACTTGGTGAACTGCAGCCAAAGAACAAGGGGGTCAAGTTTCCCGGCGAGTGTCCAGACCTGTTCTTCTACGGCCGTGAAGGCTACAAAACAAGCCATGTCTCGTAAAATATTATTATTAAATAATTAAAATTTTCAGTGAACCGCCCCTTTAACGTCTAATATCATGCCATAAAATGATAGGGCCGTGTCATTACTGAATGTCAAATAGTGGCGAATTGTTGGCGAGAAGACTGCATGCGTTTAGCTAAAATTGGTGTGGCCGGGGGGGGGGGGGGAGTGATACACGTGCTGTGTCGTCCTTACCGCTTCCGTACTTCCAGGCTAAGTGCACGCAATAGACGTCCTTATAGATGGCGATCTTAGTTAAGAAATCGAAATAAATTGCACTTGGTAGGAATTAAAAGAAACTAACAGCTAGGCTTAAAATTATAAACATTGATATTTACCGTTTTAATATGAGGTCCATAATTTTATGTGTTAACATTGTATTGGGCTAGGTCCTAGAAGCAAAGTATTATCTAATATCATACTTAAAACTCTTCGCAGTAAAACCTGGTGTATTTCACCCTGTAGCCGCGTAAAATATGTTTATTAGCCAGGACTTTTACATTTACCAGATTAAAGTATGTGGTTTTAAATGTTGTCTGAACGTGTTATATTCAGTTGAAAATTTACTTGTCTCCAAATTGAAAATGTTGAAATTATCACAAAGTTGTAAAGTGAATCAGTCTTTCGTGACTGCATCGAAACTACTTGTGATGTAACTGTAACACTCAATCATTTGCGAAGTAAATTAATTGTTTTCCTGACGGTTTAGTAAAATTTATTAGCAAAATGTGTGCAAGCAAAATTGTTTCCCATGCTTGACTTTCGTGTAGTTTGTTCATAATGTATTCATATTTTTTTTCAGTAGCGGATATTTATATGTTTTTCTCTAAAATTATTTTTTGAGGAAATATTTTTCCGAAATCAATGCGTCTCTTTACAGCGACTTGAGTTTTATGCACTTTTTTACACCGTACCTAGTGCAAAGTATTAATAATAAAAAATAATCTAAATGTAACTCAGTGAAATTTTTTGATCACATTCAATATCTGACGATCAATTTTTCAAAATATTACGAAAGTTGGCACACATTTAGTACTAAGTACGGTATAGTGTCTGTTGTCATTTGTTCATGTTATATTTGATAGTCTACTTCCCCCAGGGTTAAAAAATTTCAGGACATATATACATAGTTATTATATATTTGTTGAAATCTGCGAAGGCGGTTTAAACAGTTATTGTTAATTTCACCCATGTGCAGGACTGTAGCCTCATTAACTAGGCTTAGTTTGTTAGATATGTGTTCTGGCACGCTAATACAATTTTAACAATGAATATACAGACTTTCTGTACATAAGAGAAGAGTAGAATTTTTTTTTCTTTACCAGATACAAAACCTGTCCAAATCCAGAAAACACGTAAAGGTGAAACAGGCCAGAAGAATACTTCGAGAACAAATACAGAAGGCGCACGCGAGCGAAAAGAACCACGCGAACTGCACGGGAGCGAAAACAGAATGGATGCGCACCAGCGAATATAAAACAGGGTATCTTATTGGAGACAGCGATACAGACACTTTGCAACCCACGCTTCGTCAGGTCCCTGGAGCATACGCTCGGAAAGCTGACAAGAACAATAAAAATAAAGATTACAGCGCTGTCGGCGTGCAGGAGAGATTCGAAGGTATAGGGGTCGTCGCCCACGTCGTGTTACGCTGTTTCCCAGGTCGCGTGTAGTAAACTCGGAAAGTGGGGAGGAACACAATCTCAGCCGCCCCCATTTGACCCTGATCGGTTACGGAGTCGATGAGTAGGGGTAGTGAACGGTGAGGGGTGTGGAGGGTTCGCTACCCTTGTGTCGCGGTGAAGGGGGAGAAATATCTGCTATCGCAAGACTACCGGGAACTCCCTCCAAACCCCTCACTCCGTCCTTTACCGCTCAGCGTGTTTGCGCTGCGAAGATTGGGGTAAGCGGAAACAGCCGCCCGCAGATTCGTATGCATGGAGCCTGCGGCAAACAGCATTATTACGAGCGCTTCGTGGTGTGTGGGGCGAGATTGTTCGGGAGGTGGAGTGTCCGAGAAGTGCACGTCTATTCTGCCTTGGTTCTTTCCTCACGACCTCCCCGTCGTAAATTTCACTTCGTGCCACGATGGGAATATTGTCTCCAGAACCGACTGACGAGTCTAGCAGAAACACGGAGGAAGAAAACAGAAAGTCCTACTTTCCTATATGCGTAGAGATAACTAACGTTCGGAGAAAAAAGTCAGTCGTGCAAACGGAAATATTCACATAACTCACATTTCACATCATTGTTAAGGTACTTATAAATTATGTTTTGCAATGCCGTTATGTAGCATGTGACGTAGTATGGAAGAAAACATTTAATTGGTCACAATAAGAATAGAAAAGTAAATGATACAGCATCACATCAACAATAATTTAGAAGAGCAAATTAAAAGTAGCAGTATGTTCGAAAATATAGCTCTTTGTGCACAGGTTGGGTTGCATAAGAAATATAGCAAGAATACTTTTTGTCGCTAGTGGTATACGTATTATTCGTTCACTTGTTGTGTATGCGTAAATTTCTTCACTTAGTCGTTAATGCCTTGAAATGTATTTTTTTTAACGTTGGTGTAAAAAACATAAAAATATTCCCAACGGAATGCTCTGAAATATTCAAGAATACGAGCATAAATACAATGCACAATTCTATGTAGGCGTTTCGCAGAATTACGAATCGCTCGTTCAAAAACAATTATTTTGCTTGATTTGGATTTATTTTCATAACAAAAAATTGGAGATAATTTGGGTGCGAAATGCGGAAAAAACAGTGCAGTTTAGAGTCACCAAAACAAATTGGTACAAATTGTAATACATTTTTTACAAAACAGTGAAGGGATTTTTTGATAAGAACACTATCATACTTGTTAAAATATATTCAAAAACCTTGTAAAATTGCCTGGTTAGCCTCACGCTAGTGTAAAAATATGTTGGTATGTGTGCACAACCGTAAAGGATAACTGAATTATTCATGCATTAGTAACGAGAGGAGTTTTCACTTTTGTGTCAAAGACATATATTTAAAGTCGAAGAAAATTAGTACATTTTTTTAATGAGCAAAAACTGCTTCCGTACATAAGTGCACCAACGGCCTTAAGAGTAAGTGGACCGGATGCATGAGCCATGTTGTAGCGTGGAACGGAAAGCATATTTTATTGTATAACTATTTAAAATGTTTCTAATAAGTTTACTTACAAAAAGAAGGCACACTTCGAACTGTGTCGCTATGATTTAAAATATTTGACATCTGCTTCTTAAAAAAGAGATTCCCAATCTCTTCAAAAGTGCTAATAATGGATTTTTAACATTGTTGGAATCGATAAAATATCGATCGTAATCGTAAAACTAAGCCATAGAACCCCACATTGAACATTATCGCAAACTGTCCACAAGTGAAACAACAGGGTTATCATCGCTTTAAGTCCCATTGAAAACCAGTTTCTACGAAAACACTGCACGATAATTTAGTCCTTCGCGCCTAGAGGCGATGAGTTGTTTGACGGAAATGTTATGATCGACTTTACGCCTTCCCCGTTTCCGTGCTTCAAACGCAAAGAGAAAGCTACCGACACTAACTCTAAATGTCCTTTAGTTGTCAATCTCCCGCAAGAAGCCCCGTTTTTATTTTAACCTTAGGCCCTAACTCAGTAGATATTTTTGAATTAGTTTGCAGCAGGACACCTGACCAGATTAGATTCAGTGTTCCAGAAAGTAGCTGCCACAAATCTGAAGCTATTTCCCACAAAAAGTACCACCTGTTCCAAAAACCCAGAGAAAACCAGAGCAATAAAAGACTTGCACAACCACTATACAGGACACAGGTGAGAAGCTTCCTTGGACTCTGTGCTTATTATCGGTGGTTTGTATGTGGATTTGCTACAATTGCGAAGCCACTACATGAGCTCACTGAGGCTAAGAGAAAATTTATGTGGAACGCTGAATGTGAAGCCTCTTTCAGGAAATTAAAATAAGTGTTAATGTCTCCTCCATCTTTGGGCTTCCCAAATAGTGAAGGCGAATTTGTATTAGACACATACGCAAGTGATGTAGGCATCAGTGCTCCAGAGATAAATTATTGTGTCACTCGCAGGGAGCTATTGGCAATGGTAAAGTCCATACCACATTTCCACCACTACTTATATGGTAGAAACTTTACTTTGCGAACGCATCATGCTGCTCTACACTGGTTGTCGAACTTCCAGAATTCCGAAGGACAAATAGTTCGATGGATACAACATCTTCAAGAATACAACTTTGATATACAACACCAAGCTGGTCGTTCCCATAAAAATAGAGATGCATTATCATGCAGGCCTTGTGACATTAACTGTCGCCAATGTGAACGGCGAGAGGAGAAAAGTAGGGAATTGCGTTATGTTAGAACAACAAGGCTCCAGGCATAAACGACCAATGGGGAGTACTCCTGGACTGACGACAAGATAAGAGAACAAGAACAAAATGACCATGACTTGTATCCAATACTGGATAGAAAAAGAGCAGGACCACTGGCCAGAATGGCAGGAGCTATCTGAAAAGAGTGCTACAACTAAGGGATATTGGGCACAGAGGAATTCACTTGTTCTGACGAATGGGGTTGTCTACAGAAACTGGGAGAATGCGGATGGCAGACAGGAACACCTACAGTTGGTCCGCCTAGAAAACGAGATCCCTAAGGTACTGAAGAAGCTCCATAATTTAGTGTCAGGCGGTCATTTTGTCACTAATAAGACTCTCAACAAGGTTCGAGAGAGGTTTTACTGGCTTCATTGCCGTGAAGATGTCGATAGATGGTGCCGAATGTGTGACGACTGTACTGCAAAGGAAGATCCGAGGTTCAGAGGCCGAGGTCTTCTCCATAAGCACAATGTCGGTGCCCTATTCGAGAGAATGGCATTCGAGTTATTGGGTCCCTTGCCAGTAACCAAGGAAAAAAATCGGTACTTGTTGGTGGTACAATACTACTTCACCAAATTGCAGGCGGTTCTTCCCATACCGAATCAAAAAGCCAGTACAGTGACCGATGCACTAGTCGAACACATGTTCTCAAGGTTTGGGGTGCCATTGGAGCTTCACACAGACCAAGGGCAGAATTTTGAAGCGGCACTTTTCCAAGAAGTGACGAAGATAATGGGTATAAAGGAGACCCCAACCACTCCGCTACATTCACAGTTTGATGGAATGATCGAACACATAAATCGCACCCTGGAACAGTACTTATCCATCATTGTATCTCAGAGTCAAAAGTTTGGAGAGTCTAAATTACCACTCTTTCTGCTAGTGTACCGCTCTGCTGTTCATGAAGCAACTAAGTTGACGCCATCAAAGATACTCCGTCTCCCGAGCGACCTGATGTTCGGACAGCCAAATTGTATTCTCAGTATATGCCAACGAATTACATCATATATAGGTTCACACTCACACCTTTGCCTGGCGACACCTTAGGATCAACACCAACAGGATGAAGATGCGCTACGATAGGAAAGTGTCAGACGAATGTTCCAAGAAGTACAATTGGTGTGGTATTGTTCCAAGCTACAAAAGAATTGGGAAGGCCCTTATGAAATAGCGAAGAAGGTCAATGCTGTGTTATTTAGGATTGTTCGTCGAGGCTCTCGGGCGAGGGGACCTATAGTTTTCTGCATCGATAGATTGGCCCTCTACGATTGACCTGAGGTTGTTGTGTTTGTTCGGGACGAACAGACTTAAGGAGGGGGCAGTGTTGCATGCTGTGTTTCTGCGAGTTGGCTAGCTGGAGGCTGTGTCAAAACACCTTATGGACTAGCCCATTACTCGCAAGCCGGATGGCCTCGTGATGGGAATCCCACCGAACTACGTCACAAGGACCTGTTCCAAATGCCCTTGAACACTTTGCGACTGGCATACGAGTCTTAGGTTACATCAGAATCATGATGCAATGTCTATCTTTAGACCCCTGATATTAGGTGAATCTTCGGAGTTTGGCCTGAGTATAAATACACCGGATCAAAAGATTTGGGGAGAGTTCGCTATTGGACCTGCTAGAAGAAGGTGTTAAGCTTGTGAAGATAGACTAGGAGGCTGGTGAAAGCATCTTAGTGTCGTCAGAGTCAACTGCGAGGCTGCAGGCACATGCCTTTGGATCAGTATTTGGCGAAACAGGAGGACTGCTGCTATGGGTCGACGGACAAAAAGGAGGTGCGTGACGGTAATTGAACCGAAGACTTCAATAGTGAAGACAGTGGTACACTCGAGGTGCTGCCATCACCACTTCGGACTGTTAAAGTTTGGACGTTGTCACTATTTGAGAGACTGTTAATTGATAAGACAGAATTTTTGTTGTGATTTGTGGTCTTTAATTAATTAATGGTAAAAATTTTTTTTTGTTCTTTAATTGTCAAAGTTAATTAGCGTTTCTGTGGCACAGTAGTAATTGTGTGCATGATGAGAGTGCTGTGAAAGCCATAGTTTATTGCTGTTTTGTGTATTTTTGTTGGCTTTGTGAGCTAGTAAATCAAGAACTTAATTAAATATTTTATTTATAATTATAAAATCTCTATCACAAAGAACTCAGAGAATTTCCCACGTGTAAATTTCTGCTAAACTTGTAACAGTATGTCCGAAAAAACGGCACAATAGACGCTTAAAAATTTGAGCAGAGAGTAAATTATAAAAAACGTTTTGAATTGCGGGAGAAGAAACACAGATCAAGATGTCTACCTTCGTGCAAGAATTACAAAATTGTAAATACCGAAGCAACTATGTTCCAACATGCAAGCTAGAATAAAGATATTTTCCTGAAAGTTTTGTTGATGCATTTTTTAAATTTTACTACAAAATAAAATAATACGATTTGTCTGATTTTCTCCCATAATGTAAAAATGTTACGATGGTAAACGAATTTTCGTTTTTATTCAAAAATATTTTTAAAAAGTAATAATGTTTCATAGTATACTAAATTGTTCGATACGAGAAGGATAACAGTGACACTAAAAATAAAATAAACCTTACGCTATTTCTATACATTTTTGTAGTTACTAACATTTGTAAATGTTCTTAAATATTCTATCATAAGTTTTTTGATAATGATTTTGTTTGTAACATTTTAAAATTATTTTACAAATAAACATTTAATGAAGTCGACTGAACAAGAAATTTAATTATTACAGAAACTATTCAATAAATTAATTATTAGGTATTTGCAGATGTTCGATGCATCGTGATCATATGTAGTGTCTGCTTTGTGCTGTGAATGAATAAAGAGCAGCACTATAATATTACTGTTTTTGTTCTTAAGCAAAGAACCATTACTTTCATGTTACCTTTAGTTATGTTATTGTCGAACTAGAACGAGCCAGCAATACTTGCGTTGTATAATTCTAACCACACAGCAATGCATAGTTTCTGTTACTTTCGTTAATTTATAGGAGTTTTCCTCTTTGCTATGATTAAATTTGTTTTGGGTTTTACTTTTTCAGTCCGTTCTCTTAAAACATTTTGTTGTAGATGTCGAAGTAAATTTCAACACAAACATTAAATCAATACGATGAATAAAATTGACGTTAAACTTTTTGCAACAGAACAGTATTTTATCACCAAATATTATCATCTTTCACACATAACCAATCCAAAATTATAAGGTGAATTGTTCGAAAATATAACATTAGCACAGGCACGATGCTATGATTGTCACAGCACACCGGGCATGCAAATGAAATACTCTTGCATTATTAGCCTATCTCTCTTCAGCATATTCTATATCTTAGAACCGGTCTGCCTCAGAACTACGCAAATCAACCTCTTAGGCGGATCATTTGCAGTCTATAGTATGCCCTAAGCTGTAAAAGCGACGGGAACTAATGCGTATCGAGTGATGATGGGCGTGTATAACCCCGCCAGATATCGAAAACACAGTGAACACGCTACATGTTCGGATCACGTCCACGGACTGACATGATAGCGACTTTGCGGTAGAAAGGGTTGACTGATATACAGAATGGGAACTCTTAAACACATACCGTAAAATTACAATATATGTTATATGTGTATGCGTCACGTGCTTGTCTGGAGTTAATTTTGTTGATAAACTCTAAATAAGTTCTCATTTTGAACCCCAGTGCAGTAAATATACCGGTGTATGAGTCGTCAGGTGCAAATACGCTGATGTTTTTGCGTATATGCATATCTGTTTTCTGCTTTGTTTATATAAGCGTCTGCTCGAAGAAAATGTGTCGGCGGCTTTGTCACGAGACGTTTCGTCAAGAGGCGAAACGCCATAGTTGGTCTTTGCAAGTTTATCGTGTATACAATTTAATTTTATTTCGACAATCGATAGGGAGGCTTGATATTAGTAGGTAGTGACGTGTACTTAAAGAATATTAATGGAATTTGACCTAAAAAATTAAAGAATTTTAATATAATTTCAAGAAGCGAATGAGGAGCACCCGACGACTAATAGGTGGTATCTCCGGTAAAAGAAATATTGAAGTGTATTATAGTAACTTGGTAATTTACGGGAGGGTTTTTTTTCCTACGGTCGGTCGGCTCCACATACGCTGTAGCTTCAGGGAATTCGTGCCTTGCCCTCCCCCAGAGGCTTAGTTAAGACGTGTGCCAGAGCGTTGAAGAGACCACACTGAAGGTGAAGAGCGCGCAGGGGCGAAGCGAAGTCCTACGTTTGCCGGCGGCGGCGACGTCGAGGGCAAGGCTAATTGCCTGGCGATCGAGGGAGGAAGCCATTAAAACCGCTCGCCGAACCAGAGAAGAAAGAGGGATAATTGAGGGGGAGTGGGAGCGGAAACCCAGTTGGAGAGCGCGGCGCGAAATTGGCGATCAGTCGATACTGCCAGTACATTCCAGCCGCGGCGCCGCGTCCATCGTTAGCGGATGCGCGTGTTGTTCAGGGGCCGTGTTGGCGAGGAGGATGTATAGCAGGGGGTTGGGGGGATCACCAGACGCGCACAGCAGCAAGGGACAGGCTCGAGTGCCATCCATCAATCACCGGGGGCCCTCCCCGCTCATTTCACAGGGGGGTTGCTCGTTACGGCTGCTGGGCTCGGCCTCACCCCCACGCCGGTTAACTACCCCTGAGACTCAAGCAACCACCTCAGCTCACACACCCGCGCCAAAAAATATATTCGGCACGTACTGCGAGGTTACAAGCCGTTATTATCTGACCTCTAGTGACGACGGCCTTCTGGTCTCATTTAGACGTTCGGCGCTCTTTTTGCGTTCTTTGTTTGTTCCCATTTGACTGGACCAATAAGAATTATGGTACTCCAGATTTCTTACGTTTATTATTAGTATGCAAATGATTGAACCGTAGCACATAAGTGTCGTACAACTATACAACAATCAAAGGTTTATGGAGGCTATTTGGACTCCAACGATAGCCGCGATTCTTTCCTTATATCCAACCACGGTTATAACAAACGGGAGGGTCGTTACAGTATTTATTTACACGCCTGGGCTACCCCATGCTAAACCAGTGGCCGAGAGGTGAATTTCGTTGGATGGCTGGGGACAGTCATCATACTATCGATTTATGTTTGGTATATGAATTATAGCATATTTGTTTTGGAGGATTGTAATGAGCATACGATTGAGGCCTCCTATATATTTATATAATAACAAAATTAATAGTTTAAATGTATGGTTCAAGGATATACATTTAGACGTGTTAGTAGTACTGTAGACCATTAAAGATCACATAGCGTCAATTATAAATATAGCAATAATGCAGAAGAATATAGACATTCATGTGCCCAGTACGCACCGCATGTGTCATTTGATGGGTGCTGGTAGTTGTCTCTGCGTAGAACCTCCGCAGTTTATCTTCGCTAAAGTTAGATGTTCATACCGACAAAGAACGGCTTGCGTTAGGTACCGTTAAACGGGATTATTAGAAACACTGGGGTTAATAGAAACAAAATTAGAAATACATTCCTAGCTGACATCTTTTGCTTATAACAATTATATTTACTATAAAACTAATATTTGTAAACTGTTTTATCTTGTCTACCTAAAAACAGAATTTTTAAAACATAATAAATACCCTAAATTTAACTATGAATTTATGTTTATATTCACCCCAGTGTTTCTAATCACCCCGTTTTACCATATGTGCACTTAAAACACGCACAGTATTGAAACATAATATGGACGGAGTTGTGCAAAAAAAGACCTACTGAGCATTTCAATTTCAGTGAGATTTTTGACACCACATGATGTCTATGGAATAATTTTAAGGAAAGTCAAGAACACCTAACCTGCATTTTATTGTTATCTATGGGCACACATTGTTGTTGCATAAAATAAATTTTAATGGCCAATATCTTGGAAACAATATTTGTTGGTCGGTCGGTTGTTGCATAACTCCGTCCATTATGGTCAGTGTTGGAGTGTTCAACAGTTGTTGTGACGTCACGTAACCACACTGTGTGACTCTTTAACTCGCCATAAATATTCCGTTTTCAGGAAGTCTTCTATCAATGACTGTGAACGTTGATTGATTGGTACAAGTCTGTTTAGTTGCCTTCCTCTGTACACGCGTGGTTCAGGTCTACTCTTACACTGCCCTAACCCATACGAATTGTGAATATCAACCATCTCACGTCATGTAAAGAGATCCAATTTGCGATACTGCAAGAGCTTCTGTTGTCACTTCGCTAAATACGTTCGGCTAAGTAAACGCCTGAACACTAGACGATTGTTGAATATTGTGTTTTGTCCTACATGTCAGGCTGTTTTGACTGGCAATTAATCCTTCAACTACTGTATGGTTCCAGCTTCGCGAAACCGCATGTCGTGATAGTGTTCGTGAACAGATCTAGACGGCTCTTAATAAGGTGGTATTAATATACAATTAGAAGTGACATGGAGTGAACATCGCAACATGGAGAGGATCATAAAAGATAACCGAGAAGACCCACCGACCGACGGCGTCGTCCTGGCACGATTCCTACATGTAATAATTTAAGTGATCTGACAAGAAACTACATTTTGAACGCCTTGATGGAAGGTGAATACATTTGCCGTTCGACCATCGCTGCCTTCGTGTTGTTATTGCAGTATGTGCATATTGCAGAAACAGTGTTTACCGGCAGTAGCCTCATGTAACTAGCTGGTAACAACAACCGTGTCACGTAGTCTATTGTAAATTGACACCTCGTCCATGCTCATCAAACACACACGCGTCTACTCTTTAGACGGAAGAGAAATTCGGTAAATGTAGCAGATTATGGACGTTAACGTTTTAAAACAAGAATAGTTTACTGCTGTAAAGTCTTCATTATTGTACGTATCATAGTTGAGAAATCTATTCTATTCATAACCATGTTTCAAACACAACAATACATAACGCCTTTTCGAGTTTCTATGGTTGTAAATTACACATACCCTTCGTACATAGAAGTTGATTTTCCTATTGTTTTAATCTATTGTAATTTATACCTTGTATCAAAAACACAGGTCTATACCTGTCTCTGCTACCTTACAAAATTAATACCAGCAAACAGTATTTGGAAGTTGTGCGGGTTCCCGCCTTACAGGTTTCGAACAAACTACAGTACAGTAGTGGTGTGATAAAAATGCCAGGTGTAGTTTGTATTTACCCGTGTATGGTTGCTTTTCGGCTGATCTTAGGTGTTAAATACTGCAAAAGTTCAGAGTCACCAAAAGTCAAGTATCAAATATAGAAAAATAGCGGATGCACACGTGGAATGACATAGCACGAAAGACGAAAGTAATCCAAATCAAAGATTATGGCATCTGTCGATACTCCACTGCTTGGTACTTAGGCCAAAAAGCGAGTTTGTAACACTGCACTTACGGGCCAGGCACTGTACTTCAACGCGATATTTTATAATAAAAAATGTGTATTGTACGCACTTGCAACACGAGAACTAATTTTGTAACTTACGCAAGACACCTCGATAAATCGCTTTCAAATATCGAGTATACGTGCAGTACAAAGGTTGAGTGGAAGTTGAATTATTTACAAGCATTTTCTGTCTGTTTGAAGAACTCGATAACATTAACTATGTTGTAAGCGTTTATTATTAAATTTCTACTCTATTTTGAGCAAATGCAGTTTTAAAATTATATTTTCAAAAGCACATTGGTACACAATACTCGGTATAGGTACTATGCGTCTTGTTTTTTTTTTTTTTTTTCGCTTTTTTTTTTGTGAGGTAAAAATCTAAGAAAGTTTGCCAGACGAATTCAGATTCAAGCTGTATAACTTGAAATGGCGAACAATGAATCTGACATCCATTATCAGTATACCTTTAAAGTGAAATCTATTCTGATTGAAATGGTCGTGAAACTAGCACGTTGACTGAATAATTCATATGTTGATATTGTATGAAAATATGCAAAATATCCGTGCAACGCTCTGCAAATATTAACCACTAGCTAAGGAAAACAGAAAAATCGGTAACTTTAAAATACTCTATAATGTGCTATTGTGCACACCGCCTTTATTAATATTCAATACAATGTTTATTTAATACTAAACGAAATAAAATCTGATGCACTGAGTATCAGGATTTAACGGATGCTTATTGCGCGACCGTACAAGCAGCTATAAAAAAGTAGCAATATAACTACAAATTTAAAAAAAATATATATACATATTTTAAATATTAGTATGTCCCATACTTCAGTAAAACATAATTTTTGACTGAGCTTAAAATTAGAAAAAGACAGTGACAACTAAATTAAAGTTTTTAATTTTAATTTATTCTAGTCTTTATACGGGCGATCGAAAATTACAAGGCCTTAGCAGAAATACGCTGGTAAAAGGGGAAGGTTTCGGCTACCATAGCCACCACAGTATTCGCCTGGTGTGATTTCGGGAAAGCCCTGGAAAACCAAATTCAGGATGGCAAGAGTCAGGGATCGAACCTGTATCCTCCCGAATGTGAGGCGGGTGTTTAGCTACTGCAACAACTCGCTGGCTTACGCTTTTCGTAAAAGTACAGTTAATATGAAAATTTAAGTAAAAATCAACCCGCGCTTTTTTTACATAAACAATATTTTCTTGGTCAAAGAATTTGTTCTTAATTTAGGCCTAATAAAACCAGTTGTTTTATATTGTAAAACATCCTACCGCTGTCGAAAAAAAAATCTTTAAATTATAAGGTTAATTTCAACTTTGCAGTTTTAATTGACACAAATGTTTTTAAAAGTATAATTAGATTTTTAACTTAATTTTTAATAATTCGGTTTCTTATATATTTTCCTATTTGGTATCAATAAGCTAGGATAACAATGAGCTACATACTTAAATAATTTAACATATCTCAGTACTGGAAGGCAATGCAACTTTCTAGTCTGTCAGCTCAGTACAAATTTTGCTATAGATTTCAAACAAACTTTCCGATGAGCTAGATACTTAAAACTTTAAACATAACTCTGAATTGAACGACAATGCAATATAGGAAAGAAAACAAATTAAACCGTATTTATTTTTAAAAAATTTAATATAATTTTTTACCATATTTTAAAACATATGATTGCGAACTTTACACACAAAATTTGAAAGCAGAAAATAATTATATATGCATATATGTGTATATAAATGCATATATAATTATATACACACAGCATTTCTCAATCGAACATAAATGTACAAAGTAACTTATCCGATGAAAATAGTTATGATATTTAATATAGTAAAAAAACCGTGGGGTGAATTCAATATTCAATTCTGTTCTGTCACAGCCAAATATAATTTTTTTGTAACTTGTGAGAATACCGGGTCATAGGAATGCAATTTTAGTACTGTCGTCCATTGTAAATACGTTTGCTTGATTTCTAATTATTCGGACATTTAGAAGTGGGTAAAAATAGAATTTAATGATTCAGTTTCGTACATATAAACATGCAGGTGAATCTAACGAAAGTATCATCATTGAAATTCATTAAATGAGGAAGATGAAAGGAACGATACAAATACATAAAATGTTTACTGAATAGAACATGTAGCTAAATGTTATGAAAAATATGTTATCCAAAGCACACCACTGATAAATGAATATTTGTTTTTAAAAGTATGTGTTGTGATGGGAATGTTTGTGGTGTGACAGAAAAATAAAGTGTACAAGGAAGTAGTATCGCTCGCGAGTCTGATTAGTAAACACAAATAAAATATATTAATATCAACGCTTTAAATGGTTGACATCTGCGACTGGCAACCCACATGCTTGCTAGGTTGCAGATGCTCAAAAACCCGCTGCGGAAGCCACAGCTGGCCCAAAGATCTTACTTCATATGAGAAGTAGCAGCTACGCTATTTTTTGTTATGACTAAATTGAAAGCGGTCGTATTGCTGGCGAGAATATGGGATTGTGCACTGTGCCGAATAAAAAATTATGATAAAAAATATTTAGTTATTGACAATGCATCTTATAGCCTGCAATTTGGTGTTGTTCAATGTGGTCGCACAAAGAGATTGGCGGTCAGCATTGTTCGTACACTCCTCGAGCTGGCCACAGGCGAGCGCACCTGGATCCCTACATCGGTAGCGGGACTCCATCACGCTTCAATGAGCTCGTGGTTGGCAGGATCTAGTTCCCGCGGCCATCCCGCCGATTAAGCGCGTCTACAATCCCCGTCTCCCCTTACCAATACCGCGCACACCGGCCCGGACGCTCACCGGCCGGTCACGTAATTGGCCGTCGGGTGGCAGCGAGCGAGAGGTGAGTGGGTTGCCTATGTGTTGATCCCCCAGGGGCGTGGGTATTGGGTGGCAACATGACACCCCTCCCGTGGTGGCGGGATTACGTGCGACGCGGTCCAGTTCTCGACACAGAGTTACGCAGCTAGTGCTAATCATCTGGTGTTCCGGTTGGGAAATGAAAGGATGATATCGGCCGGCAATTGTGATACTGCCGCAGTCAAACGTACGAAATATTAACGTACTTACACGTTTGCTGCATTAAGAGTAGTCTTCGCCGGTGTCGAATTTCCACCTTTGACGCGTGGGAACTGCGTAGTGATAAGAGCTAGTGTCCCACGCTTGACGAGAAGCATATCGCCTCTATTAGCAGCGCGCCTAACTGTCGTGCAAGGGTTTCGTTGTAGTCTTTTTCCAACGAGACTTTAAGCGGTGACCGCAACATTTTATTTGTGAATAGTATGAAGTAAAGACCAACGCATGCCTCTCACTTTGCAATTTAAGAATTCAGGTAATATTTTCGGAGTTACAGCAGTGTAACAAACCCGTTTGTAGACATTTTGAGAGGCCCGAAAATCATGTTTCTGACAAGTGTGTTGTATTTTTGAAAACAGTGGCATAGTTTCAAGTGTGTGTTCGTTTCGTAGATAAACATAATATGAATAACTTAAAGCGGTTTCGCGTAAAATAGGAATACGCGTGACACGCTGCAACGACGTCCATACGCCAGTGCCTCTTAACATTATTGTGAAACTGTTTCGCCTTTCGTATATGTAAATCATGCAATTTGACAGGGCGTCTATACATTGTTGATTTTATAAATGGTTGATAAATTAAAAACAGTACTTTATATTTCTATGTAGTAGAGCCCGCAGTTGCCGAGTGGTCAGATAACTCACCTCAAACCAGGGCGATACGTAATTCGGTTCCAGGTGGGGAAGTTCCCAGAATTTCGCATGTTGGAATCGTGCCGGACGATGCCGTTTGTCATATGGTATTCCCGGGGATCTACAGTTTCCCCTGTCCTTGCATTCTAGCACTGATCCACCCCCCTCCATAAAATTTCCACGGTGTTAACGACCTAGATGTTAAACGCTGACCAAATCCTCCCCCACGCTTTTATTCACTCTCTTCCTGTGTAACATATGAGACAATATTTTAATGCATGTGCAAACAGGATGTGTGATCTTCGAACAATTTCTGCAGTGGGTAAGTATAATAAACTCAACCGGTTCTTGCGTATATACGTTAGCTTCCATTGTTTGTGTTACCATTTAATTGACTAAAACAGAAATGCTTTTGAAATAATGGTAGAAAATGTGCCGAGGGATTATGTAAGCATGTACAGTAGTCACTATTAATAGGAACAATGATTGCGATTATCACATTATGTAGCGTACTCTAAGTGCTTAGTATACAGGAAACATATTTTTTAAAACTGAGATCCTAAAATGATTTTTATCAAAAATTGAACCTATGAATTTACTTATCTAATTTATACTTTCTATGGTTTAAGAACGCTTTGGAGTGATAATCTTTCAAATTCTTTCACCCGTCGTTTCGTGCCGTAGTGACACCAAATTTACTTACTTTAATTCACTTGATAAAATTAATTTTTCGTAAAATAATTTGGCGCTATTAAAAACGAGCTTTATTGGGGTTTGAAAGATCACAAAAGCGTTACAATATTGCAAATATTTTAATTGTATTTCACATTCGGAGTCCACTTAGTACTATCATTAACTCTGCCAAATGTTGACAGCACGCATTTTTGATTAGTGTTTACTGTAATACTAATAGACAGAATTGTACAGGCACGAGTTTTCTTTAAATGTTAAAATCGGTTATTAGATTCTATCAAATTCGGCTAATGAATGTCCAGTCAGAGCATAACTAGTTATATTTTGATTTTAGGCAATATGATTACAAAACAAATTTTTAATTTGATAATGTTTTATAGTTCCCAATTCAGTTTTCTGTTTGGGAATAGCAATATTGAAGATAATCGCGATCTATTCATAAAAGTTTTAAATTTTTTCCTCTGCCAATGTCATGCTGAATGATTAATAGCAATTAACGTTTCTTTCTAAGCGCCAGCACAAATAGCAAAGTTGATAAAAATGCGCCATTTCCTATAAAAATACTAATTAGCGATTTAAAAAATTACAAAATCCACAATCATTTTAAAACTTATACGAAACGTTTTAAATAACTATAATTCACAAAAGTTTGCTATATTACAACCTACGAATATATTTGACCAATATTACTGTATTCTTGAAACTCTACTTCACCATCAGAATGGTTTTACACAGAAACAAGAATATTTTAGTATATGAAATGCACTGTTAGAGACTTTCGTGAAATTACGGAAAAGAACAGGCAAAAAATTATCAAGAAATCTTCGAAAATCATGGCCATTCAGCTTTGTCTATAACACTAAATTATATAAATTTGCGGGCAAACCGTTTTCCTCTAACATCATTTAGAATTCCTGGTATTACATAAAAAGATGCTAAGTATCCTTTGTTATCTTTTTCGAGATATTGATGTAACACAATAGTTTCAGTTTGATTGCTAAAACTGTGAATGAAATATGCCGTTAGTTATATTTCTGACTTATTATTATTATTATTATTTTTTTGCAAAAGATTGTCGGGGGTTGTGGTTAGTGGCAGGCTAATACTAGTAGAAAATCAACTAAATTTGCGATTTTATTAATGCAAAACAGTTTGATTAATATTGACTTTGAATGTACCTCACTACGTTTTGTCACAACAACATTTGTTGCTAAACGTAAGAGACTGCAATGCATTATATCTGTACCATATGCATCTGAATTTTCACACTGTCTGTACGAGCAGCGAGTATTGCGGGGGTTTGAGGCTTGTTCATTTAAAAAAATATAAAGAGAACGATTGACGATAACAAAAAAAAAATCATATGATACTTATTTGCGTGGTTCCTGGTCAGATGCTCTCAGCAATGTATTTTCACAAGAAATTGCTTCCAGTAATTTGTTGCAGCCTATAATTAGGTTTTGAGTTTGTAATGTCGCCGAATCTAAATCGAAACTATAGAGGTAAATGATATGGGCGGCAGTCACAGAGAAGACGCATTATGTTTGCATTTCGATAGAGTTCGTCTAGGAATCACAATGAACACCTGTAGCCATATATTTCTCAGTTCAAATGGGCCTGATTTTTATTGCGCTCTCTAATATGCTGTTGAATGAATAACATTTCTGTTGGGTTTGGCCACTTTCAGAGTTATGGCCTTAAATTGTGATACAAAAATTGAGTAAACATGATTTTGTATTGGTTGCTGGAACTTTAGATTAAATTTTACTATACACAGCATACTGGCATAAAATAGATAAAAGATAACTACTGCCATAATTTACAATTATGCTCGTTTTATGAAAACTGAAATGGTTAACTAACACAAAAAGTTTTTAATTTGAGTAATGTATACATTCCGTCTACACATACGTATATGATAATCCTTGTTAATTACGAAACTTCGTATACAACGTTTGTATAAAAGTATACGATAGATTTCGAGAAGTGATTTGGTATATGGGAATATTTAAATTTCAGCTTATGAAGTTAGCTCTTATTAACAAGCAACACGTGTCTTGTTAATAAATATCAAGTAGTATTTATTTAATGTTATAAATTGAAACTTTGTCTATTATCAGAGCAACATTCCTGCCACTTTATTAATTCTTATATTTCAAGACGCCAAAATAAACGTGCTCTGTCATGAATCGCCGTGTATTGCTCAACAATTATTATAACAAAACTAAGTGGATAATAAAAAAAGAGGCTGTGTTAATAATCTTTGTATTTAAATTATATTGCGGAACGAATAAGGTAAGGAGTGAGCGACGATAAACGGATAGATGGTTTCAGCAGGAGGGATGGCAACTTTTACTCGAAGGTTAACATCTGGGAAAGAAACATCAAAGTTCTCTGCTCTGTTATTCGGTCAGTGACCCGAAAAAATGTTCACGGGAACTCTTCCTTTCCTTTCTCTAGCCCTTGAAAAGGAAGCCCGAACGTTAACAATATCGAAATTTTTATGCCGTAACCAAGTCATGCGTTTTTTCCGCTGGTATTTCGCAGAATATTTCTTTATCAACTGGTGGCTACAAAATACGAAGTGATCCAATAACAGCCACACGTAACAAGATGTTTTGTGAAAAAAAGAAATGTATGTTTTTTACGTAAATAAAACCGTAGTGACTCATTTTCAATACCTGTGGTTTTTCACAAAACGATTTTGTGATCGTAGTTATAAATCTTTACCTAATTTTAAATTTATTTTAACATTTTCGAATTAACACTGAAATTATTGATTTAGTTTTATCGAACTGAAATACTGCATTTCAAATGATTCTGTAAGTTGTAAGGTTTCCTGTTGGTAAATCAGTTGTGTGGCAAAATTTAACCAGGAAGAAGATTTTAAAAATTTACTTTGTGTCACTTCGATTTGTATATTAATTTCATTTTTATTTGGCTTTTATGTTTCTTCGACAACGATATCATCTGGTACGTTAAAAACAATTTCAGTATTCGCCCGGAGTGATTTCGGGAAATCACAGAAACAGAACAAATCAAGATGACCAGAGCCGGGATCAAACTAGGCACCTTCACTCGATTTGGCATCGCACTGCATTAATTGGTTCATTTCACTTTTAACCAGTACAATTTATACTACTCAAACAGTTATTCGTAAAGTACAGTTCCATTGTGAAATCAAAATATCGTAACGTGTTTATAATTACACATGATCTTAGTCTGCGTGTAGTTGTTAATATGTAATTGTTTACATTCGTGTATCGTACGTCAAGTGTTCACTATGGTGGCGCAGATAAGGTGCCAGCTTTACACCAAACTGTCACTGAGTTAAAATGAAACAACAATTTTTTTACTTGAAATTCTTTACTTGAGTTACGAACAAAGCTTAGCAACTGCCCTAGCACCGTAAATACTGACAGATCCCATCTTAGTGTAACTCTTAAATTGTTTGCTTTAAGTAGTATTTATTCTTCGTGTTGAATATCAACGCTTAGCTCAGTTTTCTATTTATTGAATTCCTGGCTTGGTAAATTCTGTACCTGCATACAAATAAAAAAAATGGTAGGTTTGAAGCGGATTTCACCTAGCTTGACTTATCTATTTTACTTATAACTGAACTTAATTTTGAATGCTTACTTTCCAAATGAATGTAATAAAACCGTTGAAAGATATGACATCTCACAAAACTTCACGACAATTATTAATCAAAATTGTGGTTTGTAATTACGTAATTTAACATTTATATGTGTAACGGGCTATGCAACCGCGACATTAGATGAGTATTGGGTTAGCAATTGTGCCATACTAAATTATTTCCTGGGGTTCTCAACGGATTCTGTA
The DNA here is from genome assembly GCA_003012365.1 of Medauroidea extradentata. Classification (NCBI taxonomy): domain Eukaryota; kingdom Metazoa; phylum Arthropoda; class Insecta; order Phasmatodea; family Phasmatidae; genus Medauroidea; species Medauroidea extradentata. The sequence continues at coordinate 57,251 of PNEQ01108669.1, forward strand.
GATATGTAATGTTACGGTAGTGGAACATGTAGCCTATACATATGTTGAGTACCGGAACTTTTTCGGAGATAATAAGACAGTAAATTTATTTTAAGTTTTCTTGGACCATTATATTATTGACTTGTAAAACACTGGTTTTAATGAGAATTCCATCGTTTGTTCCTCTACCAACGCTATCATATTTGGAAATACATGTGGCGTGTCTATCAACACATATGCTACAAAGTAAACTTAACGTATTTTTACAAATTTGACAAACAAGAAGACGTAAAAGTAAAATTCAATTTATATTAATTAATATAATAAACATAAGTCCTTTCGGTAACTTAAGTATAATTTGTCGTCTATCTGTAACTTTTAAATATATCCTAAATTTTGGTTGTTGATCTGGTAGAAAGCATTACATATTAGGTGTAATTTATAAAAAAATATTTTTCGTCTACGGAATACTTTATTTTTCGTATTAGCGTTCATCTCCTAGTTTGGAAATTAATGTTGCTTAAAAATGGTATTTTTTATATATATATTTCTCTACTATTCCTGCATTCTAGTCAGTTCATGGTAAAATAAAACAAGAAGTTACCAACATACTGATAAGTCTACTGTCCTCAAAGTGGGAGAAAATTAACGTTGAAGGTTGAAATTGTTTACGTACATGTAGTGATATTGAATTGTAATATTAATTAAGACATATGGTAAACGAAATATTCAAAAGATAAGTCAGCTTACTAAGTTATATACTCGCATCCAGTTTGATTAAAATGAGGAAAACATTTTGACCTGTCTTGCTATAATAAAGAGAAAAAAATGGCCGCAGATTTCAAACTATTACCAAAGGATAAACAAACTATTCAAAATTCTAATCAACTAACTAACGTAAATATACGTGCCGAGATTAATGAACTTATGAAACAATATTTTACCAAGTAAGTCATATTACGCAAAAATTTGACATGATCGCTCTTATACGAACACGAGATAAACGAAATGCAGAATAGTCAAGTCTGCTTTGTAGACTGTGTAGTATATGTGTACCAAGTTCGGTGAAATTCCTAAAAATATTTCTTAAGATATATGTTAAGAATGTGAAAATGCCCGCCATTTTGAAAATATGAACACTCGATGAACGAAATACATACAAGTTAAGTCAGATATAGTACTTCATAAGATTTAATACTAATACTATGCTAAAAATAACAATGTCCGCCATTTAGAAAAATATGATTAGGGATGAACGAAACTCACAACTGTCAAGCCAGCTTTGTATGTAGTATATGTGTACCAAGTTTGATGATATTCTGAAAAATATTTCCTAAGATATGTAATACTATGCTTAAAAATATAAAAATAGCCGCAATTTTGAAAATATGAACACACGATGAACGAAATACATAAAATTTAATTCAACTTTGCCTGTAGAATATGTGTACCAAATTTGATGAAATTCATAAATATGGTTCTTTAGATATAAGCGAACACTGTTAAAATGGCCGACATTTAAGGAGTATGGAAGGCATAAACGAAATATGTAAATTTCAAGTCCTTTAACTAAGTACTATACGTGGAAAAAGTTTGATGAAATTCAGTTAACTGGTTCAAACTTTTTTAGCGACATACACACATACACACAGAAATGTGATCTCTTAATTCTAAATATTCTTTAGATAGTAGGCTATTAATTATGTTTTTGTATAGAAGCTTATGATGCGCAAATTGATGCTTCTTGTGTTGAACTGTATTGAGCCGAAGTTTCTGAAGTGATTTTAAATATTTGTTTTTATTACAATAGTTTCGTGAATGTAGGGTACAGCTATATAAAATTGCTTCGTATTTTGCATATTTTTTTCGAGTAATTGACAACACAGGATGATACAGAAGTTCGTCCAGTGAAGTATGTAACAAAGCAACGCTTTTAAATAATACAAAAAGTATTTCATATCAAGACTTGAACGAACACTATTGATATCTTACTACATAAGCAAAACTCAGAAATGCAAGGAATCCTGTTGTCTGTTTGCAACAATATGGCACCACTGCATACACATCGATGGCATCGATGAATCACGTCAGATAGATACATCTAAAAGACGTCTGATCTTCTAGCGTTGAGACATTACTTGGCCAGCCCGTTCCCCTGATCTATCACCCTCTGATCAGTTTCTCTGAAGATGCCAGAAAGCACAACTCTACGAAAGTACGCCGCGATCACTGGATGACATAAAGACTGCTATTATAAGTCACTAAATCGTGCCAGTTATGATCATTGGAGTAACGCGAAACGAAGGGTACGTCTTCAGAAGTGCATAGAAAAGGACTGTCCCCTTTTAAATATAATTTTGAAAACGATGTGAAGATGTATGTGTCGGGAAAGTAAATGGTATGCACCGCTCCTTTAATTAAATAAAAAAGTAGTGTAGTGTTGCTCTTTTATTGTTTTATAAACGTGGGTTGTATATATGCGACATGTATAAATCACAAAATCCTACCTGAGGTTATGCTTGTCGAAACTAGTTAGATACTACTGGTGTTTTTCCCTACGTCGAATTCCTTTCTGAAGAATGTTATTCTATCATCAAACCTTACTGAAAAAAAAATTGTTTCCTAATACTTGGAAAGTTAAGAAATATCAGGCGTGTAATAGAAGTGGGAAACAAATTTTTTGATTCGTAATAGACTCGCTCTACTTATTTAAAAGGAACAACTATAAAATAACCTATAAAATTAAAACAAAACAAGTTACAAACGTTTTCATACAATGCTCGTCGAAAAAGTTAATTCTTGCGCGTTCTAGATTTTATTTTGATGAAATTCACAATTTTTTTTTGGGAATAACAGCAGGGAAATTTACTCAGGATAATGATCTTACTTTCAATCTAGTAAACAGAGTACAAACTCTTTTAGTTAATTGAAACTTGACAATAGAACTTCGCGAATTATTATAAAAAATGCATAGTTAATTTTTTTCTTTTAAACAATACAGAAGTAATTAGACATTTAAATACCTCATCACTTAAAAAATTTAATTCTTCTTAACGCAAAACGTAGGGTATTTTTACCATGAAAAATTTAGTATTTTGACAATACACAGAACTGAAGTTAGCATGATAGTAATTTTGTGCTATTACATTGGGATACAATTTCGAATTGATTAATAATTAAGACACCTGTAACGAAAAACAAACTTTGCTGGTAACTGTATAATAATACCAAATGTCGTAATTTTCTTCAATTATTGCTTCTTACAATTTGTTATCAGTAATCTCGTTTACACGCTAGAACCACGCAACATCTTTCTGATATGTTTGAATCTAGTAAAACTTTCCTGGGAAAAAAATTAAACTAGAAGTTCTGAGAATAATACAAATGTTAATGTAGAAATGTTTTCCACTTATTTATCACGTTCTGAAACAAACACAATATTGCGAAAACGTTGAAAATTGAACGGGACTCAGAATGTACGAAAAATGGAAAGACGTGATAACCAACGCATTTTGAACAAATCGTGTTACAAGGTTACAGAAGCATTTACAACCCCAATGACGTTTTAAATACGTGTCATATTTCATCTACAGAGTGAAACAAACAAACAAACGGAAATCACCAGCGAAAGCACAAAATTCTGTGACACGAACGCAATCGATAATGAATTTAACGTTGACCTCGACATATCAGTAATAGCAGTAGCCTGTCTGTTCAGTTCAACAGCTGTGAATCATACGGACTATTTTTTACGCAGTTACCACTTTTATACTATAGAAACGTATCTAACCCAATATATGAAGTCATAATTTTTCTTTATAAGTAACTCGCGCCACATACACTATCAAGCCGTACGTACAGTGCGTTGTGTTGCATTTCGCATACTGATCAATGTATTAAAAATAATATTCGTGTTTAAAAAATAATGTACAGTTCAGCTGGAGTCTTGAAACTAAACAGTGATCAGAAATAGATGGCAATGCAATGTAAGAGGAAAATATATGAGAAAATAATTATATAAACAGGAAAATTAAATCTCGTTTCTAGTTTTCACAAGACTGAAAAGCAGAAGATAACATTTAAGGGCACGGTCTACCGCAATTTTCATCGTCATTATTTTACTTTTTATTTGTACCAGATATTTTTTTTCTTATTTTAGACACAAAATGTGACTAAATTTGGCTCTTGTGAAATTTTTTTATCTCTCATATTTTTCGCGTAATGGCTTGTTAAAATCATATTTTGCGGTTTCCGTTTTAATGACTACACTAAAACCAACTAATATACAAAACTAAAAAAAAAAAATCACAGTGGATAAAGACATTGTAGGCTACAATGACATGATCATAAAATAAAAGAATAAAAATTATTTGAATTAAAAAAATGCTGAAACTGAAAATAAAAATTTTAAAAATTCAATATTTTCTTTTTAAAAACACAAACAAATTGTTAACCCACCATGCATTACAAAGGGCCCAAAAGAACAAAATAATATCATGTGAAAATACATTTCAAGTTTTAAACTTAAAACGTATGGTGCATGCAATAGGAGGTAGTGGACGAATGAAAAGTTCGTGATAAGTCTCTAACAGTTTTATTCCCTGCAATTGATAATAACTGTTGTGTGGTGTTTTCTCAACCACTCTTACTCAATACATACCTCTTGCTATTTTCTATCGCGTGCGTCTTTAGTTTTAAATCTTTGAATTATTTTCATAGGACAAATTATTTTGTACTAAATAGTCCGTTTTAATAATATGACATTAAATTTTTTTCTTTTAAATATTGTTTTTTAATATAAATACGAGACAAACGAATAAAAATAACAGTAAAGTATCGCGATAATTCAGTAACGAGGTGACGATACACCAGAGGAGGAATCGCGGTGGTCTTCATGTAGGCCTATGTACACGTGTGAAACATAGGCCTATGCACGTTACACGGTAACGTAGTAAGTTTTTGGCAAGAAATCTCGCTTCGGTCAAGAATCTTAGGGTACAGAGTTTACTGATATATCTGAGTCAGTGTTATAATGTAAAATGCGTTCAAACTACGAGATACTTATTTATGCGACAGCAAGAGTTAACTCAATTACATGCATAGGCATTACGTTGGATTTGAAAGCCAATGAACTAGAAATTTCCTATTTCACACTTACATTTCAGGTTATGCATGTGGCACCCCGTTGACTGCCAGAAAAATATGTGTATTAGGTGTGTGGAATCAGACAGCACTTTCTAATTTCTGTCATGTTTTAACATCCACTCTGACACCTTGTCTAAGTATGTGACTGGCTTGCAGCTATTTTAACAATGGCGGTCGTTTAAGTTATATTTGAATAGCATGTAATTTCATTCCTCCATTGCTTAACTAGCTCTTGTCCTTCTTGTTTATCTGTTATTTAATTTTCAATTGTATCCAAATTTTGAAATAATTTTTTTTTTACATTTATAGTTATTCGTTTCGTTTGGATTTTAGCTATATTATTTAGCCTTATTTTTTATTTTCCGGAATCTTCTTCTAGATATAAACTTCCTTACGGCTACCGTACTACGGGACACCAATGCTCACTTAGTCACTCTGTCACTTGTTCGCTCCGTTATTCTCACTCACTCTCAGTCACTTACTTGCTTAGCTACAGTCTCTCAGTCTTATACATCTCTCATCTACTTACTCAGTTGCTCTCACTTGCTCAGTCCGTGTAAGTTAAAAACTCGTGTACAGTACTTTCACTTCACCAAATACGCTTGCACTAGCTCTCTCTGAAACAATTCCCCACTCACTTAAACTCTCTTGTTTACTCATACACTTACTCTCATTCTCGTACTGTAATTGTCTCGTTTATTTATTCACACATTCACTCCTTAGTTTATTCTCACCATCACTTAATAACTCACAGAGTCACTTAGTTTGAACTACAAAAATAAATCTATAAATGTTTAACTGGAGGGTTACCTTAAAAATGGTTTATTTATTTATTTATTTTTTTGCAAATACCTGTTGTTGCAATTTTCACGCACATTTAATTACATTTGTTAAGTTATGAATTTTTCACATACATTTTTCAGTAACTTCACACTGTTTGCGCGGAATTCACTAAATATATGTTAATTAGTCATATTGAAAGAGTATATTTTCTGGTTTCGGATAGCGTTATCAATATATTATCCTATATGCACAAATTATATGAACCATTATTTTTGCATTCATTATGTGCTCTCCTTTTCAGCTTGCCGAGCATCGACTGATTACCTACTCGAAATTGTGTTCATTACAAATAATTGAAACTTAATTTGCTTAATTATTCCATTCTACCAGTGAGAGCTACACCGTCAGGCATTTAATTAGCTGCAGCAGCGCATGGTAGAGAAACGTAAAATGGGCTTGCTGCTACACGTGTGCTGCCCTGCACAAGCGATCATTAATACGCGAAGAGTTCTATTCTTTTGTATTTTTCATAGAGTGCAAATTTCTTGTTTCGATACTTCAATCACGCTTATACAGTCATAATTATTTAAAACAAAAATGTTCCCGCATGCATGTAGTATCACATTTTACACTCATGATTCTACTGAAAAATGTTTTTATTGGCTTTGCAATGATTTCATTTATATAGTTTTGAATGGGCTTAAAATGCATACGTTTTATACATACGCGTATCAGAGGAGTCCAGTATATGCATATTAATATTTTATGACATAGTGTAAAATTTTTTTAAAATTTATTTAATAAACATAATTTTTGTTTTATTTCTTTTTATTTTTTGGTAAATAATTACGACAGCATCGCACACTTTTTACATAGTCAGGTATATTTACACAAATTTTCACGGCTTTAGCACACTGTTTGACAAGGGAGCCAGATCTAAGCTCATCTTGCATAGGCATCACTAATTTATCTTGAATCCACATATCGTTAAACTTTGGGAAACGTCTCTTTGTGAGAAATCTTCTCTTGGCAAAGCGTCTATTAAGACAATAGCCTGTTGAGATAATGTGTGCTTCGGACAGTGCACATGAGTGTTGAAAAGCATTTATTGCTGATGTACAAATTGTGATTTTCTAAACTTGAGAGTTTAAAACAGTGATAAGTGTCAGACTGCCACGCTCAAAGAGAATCGCATTGCCTCTACACGCTACGTGCTAAGATGGCGTGCAGGGTTTTCGTGGTTGTTTTTTCTTCTATTGGACATCCAAAGTGTCACTTCTAGATAGTTTGTGGTAAAGGTTAACACAGTTTCATTTGTAGATCGTTTGTATTTAATGTTTACACATTCATATACAGTTGCGTCTTGCGAATCCGGATGGTTGTTTTCAAATATTGGTAGTCTAAAAATAGCAGCTTTAAGTCATTTTATTTTACAGCCCCAGAATCAAGCTAGTAATATGCTTACTGTAAAATTATGAAAGTATAGTTTTAAATGAGTGCGTTCTTCTCGCAGACTAACGTATTTTAAATAGGTTAAATAGTTCCGCGTATAAAATTTCAGGCGCAACACGTTACATTGCTTAGACAACATGTTTATAGTCCGCTATAGAACGGTAGTTTTGTACTTATATATATATATATATATATATATATATATATATATATATATATATATATATATATACACACATGTACATATACATATTTAAACGCTACATCACTGCTTTTTTTTATCTTGACCTATACACATACTCGCGATGTGTAATAATACTGTACATATCACACACACACATATGTATAAATAACACTAAAATAATCGCGGTAATGTTTAACTCAGAAAATATCAAATAAACAACTAAAATACACAGACCTACTGGATACATGGATTTAAAAAAAAAACAGTTTGCATTTTCATCTACGGAGGGTTGTATAATTTAATATTATTTAAACTCCTATTCAAGAAATTTTGTGGGAAAATCAACAGGAAACGTCTTTGGTCAGACTGTTTAACTGTCACAGATTAAGACCAGGTTATTACAGTCATAGCAAAATCCACCATTAACATAATTTAATAAATGGTGCCATTTTTACTTTTTTCAAGTACGAAACTTGAACAGAACTCTTGACGGAAATCGTGGCATGTCTAATTGAAAAAATGCAATCTCCCCGCAAGAGCAATTAAATCTTATTATGGATGACACTTCGTATGTTACGACTCTATGCGAAAGAGAAGGTAGTTAACGTATTGTATACGGGGCCAAAAGCACGATAACAGCGAGTGGTAATATCTAAAATAGTGATTTACCTCATCTTTACTACCGTCGGCACTCGAAAACCATTATCATCTAGTTGGAGGAAAAGTTTTTGGAAGCTCGGGGTTCTGTCATCTGCACACACTAGTGATTTCTATGCAGAACACAAACTAGCAAACAAAGTTCTCGTAGTTTGATAATAACGGACGCCATCCTTTTTGTAAATTACACATGTACCAGGCTCCCAGAATAGTTGCACATGAAAGAGAAGAGTCAGGTTACTTAATTTGGTAGCAACGGCATCCTCGGCGCAAGAATGAATTCAGTCGCCTTGTTAACCCCTAAACAGATGTAACTTTACCTGTCCCCGCCAGCCCGCGCAGAGCAGCGACACCACGTTCAACAAGCAAACAAACGACCAAGTGCACAAACAATAGTTCAGTCGGGCGCAGGGGAAAAACGTCGGTTTGGGAAATGGAAGAAAGGGAGGGGATGAAAGAGAACTACTGCTCTCCAAGTTAAATGACTGTGTTAATTAAAACGCCGACACGCTCCTGTATTCAAAGCGCGCGCCGCCGGGTTTGACGACGAATTATGGGCTTAATTATTTATAAATTCCGGGGGCAGCGTAATGCGTTCCCCATGCATATACATTACCCTTCTCTCACCCCTGAACGAACCTGCCAGCATGGAAATTATTGAAATGATAAGGAGGGGATTAAAAAATGGCAAGAAGTTGCATACTTCATGCTTAATATTTTGTCGAGTTGAAGCAAACAGAATTTCATATTTTAACATTGACTGCAATGCAGCGTAGAAAGTAAATTATTTAAACGAGTCACTCTGTTGAATTTACCTCATCATACTGCACACTGTACGATTTATAAATTAAGTGAGGGAACAAGGGAGTGATTTGTTTTATTAAGTTTCAAGACGGCAGGGCAAATTGTCGTTTAATGATTTTGATGCCGTCTATGCACCTGATTTTTCTATTTAAATATAGGTAATTTGTAACTGATTACAGTTGATAATTAAGTAAATAAATAAAGACCATGTATCCCATAGTGTTAGTGATCGATGCTACTGTTACGTTTTTCGTTGAATAATTTGTGGCGTAAAATTTTCTTGAACGTGTTCGGGCATTTTTATTGTGAAAAGAAACAAATACAGGATTTTTTTGCAGATCTAGATAACTTAGTTGTCAACGCGAGTGAGCGGTATATCCGGCACATGTTTATCATATAAAGAACAAGTAATCATTTTCAATTATTAAGTTAATTTAAGAGAAAATACATCAGAGCCTACTTACATGTTTACTAGTATGCACTGTGTTACACTCTAAAAAACTTTTGTGTTTAGTGATTGAAAACTGGTAAGTATTAATTTTTATGAGTAAATGCTATGGAATAACAAATAACAGCAAACATAGCTTGTTTTTGAAATGCCGTACTTTAACAGCAGTTAATTATATCAAATTTTATTGTAATAAATGAGGAAATAAGAATTACGGATCAATTAAAAGAAGTTTAAGATAGTGTCTTAAGGGATTTCTTCAAGTAAATTATTTGCACGAGTGCCCTACCTTTAGAAATTGGCTCTTCTGTATTTTACCAATCGCATTATGTAAAGTGTTCAGCGTTGCGTCTTACGGCTTTGATAACTGCTACGGTTTCATAAACTTCAAACGGCCCTTAAAAGATGCGCCTTAGAACTGAGAAATTAAAAAAAAAAAATGCTTTTAAATTGATTCTGACTTCACCTCGGCAGCACAAATGACAAGAAGAAACACGGTAAAGTAGTGTGTACACCATGTCGTAAGCTGACTAATAAAAAGCCACCAAATCTCTTGAACCGTGTATATCAAATTTGTGTAGGAAAATGTTCCAAGGGTGGAAAATTATGGGTATAGTTAAGAGCCATGTACCGCGGGCACTATATGCCGCGTTTTTTATGTACTGAAACAGAGGAGCAATAAGACCTAGACTGCCTAGTGCGTAAACAACAATGTTGCCTTTATGAGTGGGGCGCGAAAACGGGTTGCAATGTTTTGTTCGTCGGTTCTTCCTATGGGACTTTAAGCTGTGACCTAACAATTTTATTTACGCAAAACGCTTAGTAAAGTGCAGCAGATGCTTCTCTGTCCTTGTTTTACGATGCAGGTTGATATTTTTTACGTGGCAGAAGCCTCAAAAAAGGCGTTTTTTTAGACATTTTTAGATGTCCTGGAAGCATGTTTCAAAGCACGATATCTAGAAAACGAAACTAGAGAAGCATTGTTTTAAAAGCGTTTTCTTTTCGAAGATAAAGATACGAAATGCACATTTAGTACTATATCTTTAAAAACTTTCTCCTAACACTCTGCAACACAGTACATCGCCAGCTGTATTTGACTCTTAACTGCTAATGGTATAAAGGAATTCACGTAGTGCAGAACATACGAAAGAATACAATTACAATTATATATAGGGCCTAAAATATTGCGTGCATATTTACTGTGATAAATTGAAGTACAACTGCGTGTGGTTATAAAGACCTAGTAGAAAATATTATTTTTGATATTTTAATAAAAATTTTAGTATGGATGTTGCCGACTTGAGTGATATGATCTTTCGATGACTGACTGTTACACTACTATTTCGTAAAAGTAAATCACTGCTAGGAGCGTTATTGAGGATGTCACGAAGTGAATGCCGGGTGATAACCCGAGAGTCAATAGTTGCGTGAGCGATGTCTCCCACTTGCATGAATTGAAAGAATCTATTTGCAAACCTGAACCACCATTTTGTGAGTCGAGTGGTCTGCGAACTTACCATCGGGTAATTTTATATTCGAAATTAATGTTTTTGAAAACGTGATTCCTGTTCAGTATTGTTGTTTCCAATTACATTTACAGAGCGAAAATTTGGTAAATATTCTGCGTCAAACAATTCAGTATATATGCATTGTAATGTGTATAAATTAAATATTTATAAAGTCGTACTTGAATATTAAATACAAATTGCACACCGAGAATAATAGGGCCACATAAAAAAATTGGACGTTTATTTGTTGCCTACAAAATGAAGCATTGCATAGCCTACGATCGACTCTTTTCCTAGAGAATTATTCCACCTCAATTATATCTTTAAGGATAACGTAGAATGAATGACAGTATAAAATCTATTTTACCTTATATTACAACTTATGTAGCTATAATTCGAAAATGACACAAATGTTCATTCTGTGTTATAGTTATTTCTTAACGTTTAATGCAAAATGTGAACACTCATATTAAGTTAAAAAGGTACTTATTTCTTATTTGCGAAAATTTGTCATGAATTGTCATCAATGATCATACTTTACGGATAATGCACAATTTTAAAACTCTTCCAGTACATCTTTATCTTAGTCTTCGTCTTTATCCTCGTTATTTTCCTCTTACAGTGTCTAGTTAATGCAGACTATCCTAAATATTAGAAGTATAGACGAGCTATAATATTATACTTAAGAGCATTTTATACTCCTGGTGTAGAACTGGCACACTAAGGCGATATCTTCGCTTACTTCTTTTTACGAGTATCGTTTAGAGATCACTCTCTTCGAAGTCTGTTTTGCAGAACTGAACGTTAGGATGACTTTCCTTTCTTCGGTGACTTTCAAGGAATCTAAATTTACTTTCTGTCCATTCCCATTAACCATGTAATTGATGGCCATTTCTTTTTATATCTTCTTCAAAACACCAGTGTCCTCTGCAGCAGGTAACCTCACAGTATAAGATTTGTCTCACCTTCTTTGTAACTTATATCAGTGGTGTACACTGCTTTGGAGTGTACATTGGTCCTGACATGAGAGGCCTCTTAATTTTCATCTTAATTGTGGCATTTTCAATCTGGTAGTGGCCAGGCACGAACACTTGTGTGTGATTCGGGGTATTTTAAGTAAAGTATTTGAACAGCAAAGAGGTACAGAGGGGCAACAGCTTTATTCTTATTTCATCCTGCAGTATTGTCAGAATAAAATACAACAGGTTGTGAATTTCGACCGTTTTCTCGGAGAAAGGTTCCTATTTCGTTGCTATTGACTCGTTCCAAAATAAGCAAAATCGTTCATGTTTTACAACATAAACAATAGTAAAATTAAAACAGTAAAATTTTCATTCGTAGTACAGGACTTAAATTTCTCCGTTTTTTGAGTGTATGGCAGCCTGTAGGTCTAAATATTACAGTATTACTGATACTTCTGGAACAAGATTTTAATCTTTAGACTATTCTTCTCTGCTGAAACGTTGGTTTATACAGTATTTATTTCTCTAAAACTTCGCATTTTCAACTCTTGTTTACTGTAAACCCTAATTCTGCTATCATCATTTTTAAATTGTACGAGATATTTTACCCTGTCCCACTGTTAAGCTTTAAATAGCTATACTGTGGTTTGGCTTTATGCGAATTACTTAACTCGAAGTTTGGTGGCAGCATATGGTCTCCTAATTCCAACAAAGATTTATTGACATGTATCGGTTTGTCGTGTGGTATTTTAGTAGAAATTGGTTGGCGACACTTATTCCTAGAAAAACATTTTACTGTTTGAGCATATTTTTTGCATGTTCGTTATAGTGCGGTATGATTGAATATAACGAACTTTTTTTCATATTCGATTTTTAATAATAGCTAGCATTTTCTTTTTCTTGTCTTTAGCCTTTCATTCAAATTTCGGTACCGTGTATTTCTGTATCCGTGCTATTCCAGCAATACTGGCTGATACTTCGTCTTCCAAACTTGTTTGAATGGATTCATAAGTTGGATCTAGCATGATATATACAATTTTTCAATGTTGGTTTCAAAGGAAGTAGATGGTTGGGCAGCATCTAGATCAGCATATACTATTTCTACCTCACTGATATCCATCTAAAACTGAAACATAACAAAAATTTATACCCCAACACAGTTCGTGGAGACGTATTAATTTTGTGAATAAAATAAATACAATCAATTTAAGTACATTTGCAATATTTTATAGAAGTGTAAAGTTAGAAATTGAGATTGAAGCGGTCTAAGTGTATAATTAGTCTTTAGACCTTTTTAAGCAAAATTGATAGTGTATTTCAACCTGGTGCATTGCATATGTGGTTAAATTTTAAACCAAATATCTTTTAAAAAAATCATGTTGGTAGGTCTGTTTGAAAATAGATGTGCGACAGCCTCAGTGTTTATTGTTCTTTTAATTTTTTAATTACTTCTATGATTGCACTTTTTGTCAACGTTTACTAAAACTCATTCCAAGTTACATCTTAAAACATTGCTCTACGGACTTTTCGGCATCAGTAAAAAAAATAATGTTGCCATACACAGTCATGCTGATATTAACTAGTACAAATCAAACCAGCTCGAAGTATACGCTACTCTTTTGAAATTAAAAGTTCACTTATTACTTTCTATGGGTAAATCGTATTCCATTTATACTGATAACATTTACCGAGCCCCTCTCATGTATGAAAGAATCTGACAATGTCATCATAATAATTTGCCTTATCTGGGTTAATCCAGCCAAATCCATCTTAGGATGCTAATAACTGCAGGGTTATCTATGTTTTACACTTAAAGTATTTTATTGACACTTACCTGCACATCGGTTGACAACAATGTTTCCCTCTCTTTCATAATAATGTGTATAATAATCAGTGAATTTTTACCCTTCCTTTTAAAAACCAAGTTTGTATACATTTCATTAAAATAACAAGGCCACAACCTAAAATATGACTATATTATATTCCAACCCATCCTCAGTTGTAAGAATATCAAAGCCTCATTTCAACACATGGATGTAATATTCGGACATTTTTCTACATTATTAAAGTGTAATAAAGACATATATCATCTAAGGCAGAGATTTATTGTACAACACTTAATATATGGCTTTGTCATACGAGCTTCATCAAGCCCCAGACGTTACAAATATCCGAAAATGTGAAACAGAAAAATTATATATAGCCCTAACAGTTTAGGAATGCGAAATATTGTGACGCAATAATTTTTTTTTATCAGAGCATGTTACTCAGATAAATTTATTTTGGCATTTGGATACTGCGTAATCTATTGCAGAAAATATTTTACTGAAATATATTTAACGTTAAGTGTACTAAATTTATCAATGTTATAAACAAACATAAACGAATGTGTTTCTTGAACCACGTACTTACGATTTTAACGTGAATAAACCGCTAAGCATGTCACATGAGTTCGTGTCGGTTCCCACAGTCCTTGCCAATCGTTACGGTAGCAGGCCCGTCTGACCTTCGACCGAATCCAAAACACCGCTCTCCTTTGTCACTGAACTATTCGAACGTAGAGGCAGGCTACGGAGTCGAGGATCGAGATGATTAGTTCCAAATGGAGGCCGGCTCCCCTTTCACAGGCCAGTGTTTATCGTCACTCGCGTGCCTTGGAGCCACTCCTCCGTGAGAGGCGCCTATGCCGTCCGCCCGCCTCGCCTGCCCTCCCAGGAAAACGGGGAGGCTTATTAATGCCCCCTGGTAGCGACTGCTAATTGGTCCACAGCACCCTTACGAGCACTTTAACTCTTCCAACTCTGCCCTCGGTCACCAGCGTCTTCACCGTTCCCTGAACCTCATCCCGCCACTACTGCAGGGCAAGACTCCGCCCGACAGAGAAGCTGTCACCAAGTGGCTTGGAAATAACAGGGGTGAGGTGGTAGGGTTGGGGGTAAACTTTGTCCCTTCCCCCTCCCCTCTTGCCGAATTCAACCGCTATAATTACCACCCCGGAGGTCATCTCCTCCAACCCTTCTCTTACCAAACTCCTTTACCTTCTGCCCCTGACGACCGAAACGGATGAGATAATTGCATGTGAAATGGACTCGCTCTGGCCCTCACCTTACTATGCTGCCGGACATGCTGATCTTAACCATACAGCAACGACAAATGGGTCTTTGCTGTTAAGATCACCAATACTGAGTACAGCTGTTCTTTCGTTAATATTTTTGTTTCACGTGAGCGATCCTGAACGCATATTTACCTATTATTGTCATCAAACAAAATTGTTATTGGATTGACAGCACAATTGTGGCATTATTGTGGAACATAAATTATTACGCAGAATAGTAATTCACGCTATTCAATAAGGCCCCTGTACCCAACACCTTAAAATGAGGCGGTGTTGCAGAAGAAGATCTCCAAGGAAAATTGAACAGAAGACGATATTTTAATAACATTGTTGGTTTAGATGAATATGTAACTAAATTAGAAACTTATTGTCGGAGTAAGGTAACCAGTGTTGATGAATGCGGAAGTTATGTGGGTGTTATTTGTTATTCAATGTATTACTGCTAAATCTGAAAATTGATTTTCAGAAATTTTTTTCTGACAATTGCATTTTTCATCCGATGCTAATAATTTGTGTTCTTAGAATATTCGTACATGTAACATAGTTGGGTTAAAAAATTATGCTATTTATATATGAACACATTGAGGCAAGTTTTATGTATATAATAAGTCCTTGTTTAAACTCACACACACCTACGTTCATATATACACAAATGCACACCTGCAAACGTATATATACACATACACTCTTATACACTCATATGTTTATATATATATATATATATATATATATATATATATATATGTGAATTGAGCTGTTTAACACCCAAGAATGTGTTTTTTTACACAATACGGACTTTGTGTTGTATGCCACTAGAAAGTATTTAAACCTGTGTTAACGTTTATGTTGAAAAGTACCTTTTGAGAAAAATGGACATAGTGTCTTATGCCTCCGAGGTACAGATGTGTGTGTGTAAGGTTTGCTTGTATAGGCTTATCGATCTACATTTCCGCTGGCATGTTAATACATGTGCTGTTTTGAAATGGACACTACGTTCTTTCTTGGGAGCAAAGTGCTTTGCTTCTGTGCCACATCATTAGGCAAGGTGGTATACTTAACCTCAAATTATTGGTGAATGCCGTCACGTACCGGGCACAATATAACAGACTAGCAACATAGAGCTGTTTTAATGACAAGATTCCAAGAAGATAGTGATAACACGATTCACAAAATTTTGTAGATCCTATCGTATAGGAAAACTTGGAACCAAGTGGGTACCATGCATCGTAATTCTATATATTTACTTACGAATTCTTGCAGTTAAAAGTTCATTTTACAAATTTGAGGCGATAAAAATTAGTTATTACGTACACTTTCGTTTTTAATAACTGTACATCTGTTCATTCTGTTTTATTTAGTGTTGTCTCTACATGACATCATCGCTGACTGGTTTTCACAGGCTAGAATATTTCAAGGCGATCGTTCTTATTTGCTGTGTTAACTTTTTTATCTAAATTGGGTAGAGAAGAGCAGTTTAGATAATTTTCCAATTTTTTAAATCTCAAAATGTAATATAAAATTTGGAAAATTAAATTTTTACAACGATTAAAGGAAGAACCATTTAATAAGTTATTCAAAATCATAGTGACCCATAGTGCTTTGACCACAAATTATTTAATGAAAACCGACAAATATTAAATATTATATATATATATGTATGTATATATAATGCACTAATGTACTAGCTGCCCGGCTGCGGCTTTAGCCTGAGTGGAATACTTAAATGTAAACAACAACTGTTTTTAAAATACAGATTATTGGTTGCACTGTCTTTTTGTCATATATGCCTTATTCTGTTTCAAACAAAGATTTTTACGCCGAAATCAGTCTCTTCAAACCCACCGAGGAAAATCTAAGTAATGTTGGGTACCTATATTCAGAGATGGCACTCGCCATGTTTTTTTTTTTCGTGTTTGATTTCCGGCTGGTTCAACCGGATTTTTCCAAGTGGGAATTGTGCCTGGATGATGACACTGTGGGGTCTTCGGTTTCCTCCACCCTTCACACCAGGCACTGCTCCATATACAATCCATGTCGCCCCTTACCAGGCTTCAAGACCTAGTTGTTAGAGCAGTCCAAATAACTTGACTGTCCCGTTGCAATCTTCCAGCTGCCAATAATACATGCATGTATAATAGCACAGTTATTCCCGTTGCTAAGTCTTACGAAAGTTACGACCCGAAACATCCCGCACCGTAGACTTATATCAAACCAAACGAATGCTTCAAAGTAGGTCGTGAGAATTCTTATGTGTATACAGACCCAAGACCAAAGATATTTATTTATTAATAGGAATTGAAAAGTAACAACATTTGAATTGTTTCTCCATGGTCATGCTGACTTTTCGGGAGTTCTGTAATATTGTACTGCTTTTAACCCCCTTAATTGTCGAATTTCATCAAATTAAGCATTTAATTTGTTGATGTTTACATAGGCTTCATTCTAATAAAAAATCATCTCGATATAGCAACGGGTTTTAAAATACAGGTAATTGATTGTAAACAAGTTTAACTTTTTTTTACCGACAAGGTCAAATTTCGAAAAATTCTGAAATAAATTTTTAGATATTTACGTAAGCTTAATTTAAAACAAAAATCATCTCTATATTCTGACTGGTTACGTAAGCATCATTCTGAAGGAAAAAATATACCTTGATATCATAACTGATATAAGAGCAATCAAGGATTGACAAAAACCACATTTTACGGTTTCTCCACCCCCTTAAGGGCGTCGTCTACCCACGCGTAAGAGGCTCAAAAGAGTCGGAGCAGTAAGGTCGACCTTGAAGCGCGCATCAAATGCCGCGTCGCCTCAACGAGCCAAGCGCTGAACTAGCGTGCAAGGTTCCCGCTGAACCGTTTTTACTATGGGACTTTCAGCGACAACACTATCATTTTATCTTACGCGACGAAAGGGAGAGAGTCGCTCTACAGGTCTATAATATTCAGAATATCGTGAAAATGATTACTCTAACATAAAAATCAGCGTCAAAAGTCCCGATTTGGTCACTTTCACACTAAAAAAAAAAAAAAATACTTGTTAGGAACGATAACAGTTAATGGCAAAATTATAGACCTGTACCACGGTCTATGAAGGTAGAGGTCTTGACACTGAGGAATAAAATGTGACTCCCTTCTTGTCGCCGAGCGCTAGTAGTAATTTGGTGGAAGATTTGTCTTGTTTTTGTATTTGGCTTAGCTTAAAATGTGAAGTTGTTACCGGAATTGCGAGTATTATATCGAATAAAAAAATGGGAACTTAATTTTGTATTAGAATACATTTTTTTACAATAATAAAATTTAATTTTTCAATCTTTTACATGTAGATGCACATTGCAACGATTCTAAAATTTTGTTGGGAACGAAATATAGTTTTTGTTCGAATGTGTTCACTAAAACAATAATACACAATATATTTCTTCAGACTACTTTTATAAACAGTTACACACATGCCAATGCATGTATGGACATGGAACATGTATATACTATATCAGCTTACCTTATTAACATTATTTTATGTAAATAATTGCAAAAATGTTAAAACGCGAGATGTAAACAAGACAAATCTTCCACCAAATTACTACTAGCGCTCGGCGACATGACGGGGTCACTTTCTCTTGCTGGAGAGCATACGCAGTGTCAAGACCTCTTCCTCTTAGACCGTGACCTGTACTAAGATCCTTAAATGCTTTTCGTATCCTAAACGCGTGACAACATGTTGAATGGTTTTCGAATGAAATCAGGATTCTGGTGTGGCATTTCAAGTTAAATAGAATTTACGCTGTAATATTACATTTTTAATTGTACTTCTCATAATTACATAAAATCAAAAAATTAAATTATTCAATACAGCGACTAAAAACAAAGCCGTAAGCTGTTAACCATGCCAGATTATATGACCTATAGTAGCCTAGTGCACAGAAAATGTAAAGTAACGTTTTACTGTAGAATTGAACTTAATGTGATTGAAGTTCTAGATGCTTGTCTTGCCTCAATGGTAACTGGGCTGAACAATTTAATAACAAATGAGAAATCGTTTGCTGTTTACGATGTATCACACCTAAAGCTCACAAATATATTCTTTAATAAAAAATAAGGTAGCTAATTTTTAAGAATTACTGGACATTTACCAGGAGTTCTCAAATTCTAATAAATTGGCTCGATAACAGCATGGAGGGTTGTTAACGACTTTCTTGTAACATAAGCGTCAGCAAAAGGGATAAATAAACTGCAATATTTACTTTCACGAATATGTTTTTAAGAACACAACTACGAAAATAATTGCAGCGCTGAAGTAATTATTATTTTTTTGCAAATTTTAAGTTTAAAAATTTTTGTGTTTAAATAATTGAGTGTTACTGGACAAATGGAATTCTTAATGAATTTTACAGTAAAATAGTATTTATTTTATAGTTTGGTATTAACGTCAGATACTGAAACGTATATATTTTTCTAAAAAATTTAAATATACCGCATTTATTGCTTACAAGTAAAACCTTAGCAAATATAATATTTACATTTAATCAGACTTTTCATAGGAAGTTATTTCACTTCAGTGAATTACAAGTCATAATGCTGGTTAAAAATATTTATGTACGTTTATTTATTAGCTATGATAGCCATTTTGCTATACACAACATTGTAGTTTAAAATTATTCTTATAACAACCATTATGCAATTTTTTTACGTCCATACGTGGCAATTTATTTATAACGGTATAAGCGCGTTGATGCGACAAGCTGGACGTTGGTATTTAATTATAGTCCAGCATGCCCCAGTGCATCAACCAGTGCGAAAACCTTTTTACCTCGTGCGCTCTGAATATTTAGTGATACCATCTGTGGCTTTTGTGACATTGAGCCTAATAAATGGCGGCTGTCAGAAACGCTGTTCATTACGCCAATGCGTGGTTTCCTAGGGAGAATATTCCCAGTGTATGTAAGCGTAATATGGAACGTGTGCTAACTTTGACGTGTCTTGATCTTGCGCGTTGAAACTCTATTTTATGTCATTGAATTCAGGTTCTTAAAACTTAACATAAATCACCAAGGATAAATAATTACACTATGTGTGTATAAAAACCAATACTGAGTACAAATCACCACATACGGCGTATCGAATAACAACATTAGTGCTATCTCCAACACAAGTCTATAAAAGTCTTAATATTTTCATAGAAAACAGTCATGCAACGTCAGTAAGACGTTTAGCGTCTTACAAATATGAAACTCAAAATTTTTCGAACATGGTTTTGCGACAGGATCACCTGCGTTGATATTGTCAATTAAGTACTATTGTATCTACAACGCGAAAAGAAAAAGAAGACTGTCGTTCAATTAACTCGTTGTGTACACAGATATTTTGCAACAAACAAGTCTAATCTAATTACATTTCCATGATATTACAATCTTCAGCATGGTTGATTCGTTTGAGTACGTTGACGACATAGTCCTAATGGGGCAGCATGATTCGTATTAATTTTTTAGCTGGTTTATGCATTTAGGTAACATTAATACACAGCAAGGGTTAGTTATTGTTTGTTTAAAATATTTGAAATGAAATTCTGAGAATATTAAAAATTATTTAAGTTTTGTGTACGAAATATTTTTGTAAAATGTTTCATGTTATCATGAATACAAATACTGTCGGGAAAAACTAGCACATAAATGGCATTTTTTAAAAAACAAAACGGTAAAAACTATTATATAACTTCCATATATAATTGTAAAAAAACATCTTAATCAAGCAACACGCTCAACATTTAGTTTAAAATTTTTTTCTTCCAATTAAAAGTAAAAAGCGTTCGACATAACGTATGTAAATTTAAAGGCAAAAATTAAAAAGAAAAAATATTCTTCTTCTACAAAATGAAGGAAAGTATTATTCCAATCTACAAGACGTGCGCGCCTTGTGACACAGTAATTCTTTATAATTATATTTAACAAAATGAAAATATAATATATTTAAAAGTGTTATTATGTTTGCAGAACCACAATTCTTTGGCAGGATGGACAACAATGTATTGTAGTTAAGGTAGTAACTTGCATTTTTCCTGCAACACAGCCCTTTGTTACATTAAGAGATCAGATTGTATCCTTTACTGCAGAGATGCGCAACTTTATTCGTTCGTGAAATTTGTAATTAAATTAATGAAAGTTATAATATTATTTAACTAGGCAAACTTGTCCTAGAGACATCAATCAAGTTTTTTTTTGTATTCAGTATGTTAAAGTAAACAGTTTTATGTATCGGGAATAGCCAAAATAAATGATTTTGATGTCAATTAAATATAAATGCCGGATTACCAATATCAAACTTTAGAAAAAGAAGGTTATAGGAAAATTTTATGTTTTTACGCTGTAGTAGCTACAGAGTGCGCAGCAGGGTAGCGACAGGGTAGAGACTTGGAGAAAGAGGGCCAAACCAACCCTCTTCCCCCTTGAAGGCGCCCACCGCAGTTGCTTGTAGGCGGGGCTTAGATGGACGTCATCTGTGACAAAATATTAAACATACGTAATTAATCGAAGTATATTAATGACACTTGAACAGTCTATGTTAGTAAATATGAATGTCAAATTTACGAAATTTTTAAAAATTATTTAATAAATGGTTTGGGCATGATTGAGGATACGATAAGCAATTGTGCCAGGAGGTCGTTGATTGACTGGTTGTTGTCTCCATGGAGACATGGAGAAGGGGAATCTTTGTCGCTGTGTGGGGATGAGAGGCACCCTTGTCGCGTGTGCCGGACGCGAAAAACGTCGACGAGGCATCTTTTTTATTATTGAATGTAGACACGCATACGTAAAGTGACGGGACACAAATTTAATAAGTCGGTGCGAAATTTCTTTTTTTAATTGAACTATAAGAATATCGATAAGGAAAAGAGTCAGTTTTACCTTCCTTTCATGCACGGGATATAATACATAGCATAAGAAAAGATTAACAGTCAACAATATATACTCCTGTACTCTGGTGCATCGGGTCCGAAATCCTACGTCATCAATGAATACAAGAAACTGCTTATTTATTTGACCTCCAGCCAATGTAATAATAAATTTATCCTCGAACACTACCAATTGCCATGTAGGCATATACTAAAAGCAACAATTAAGGAACGGAAGTATACGTTGCACTGCTCATTTTCATTTTATCTATACTTCCGTTACATTAGATATTTTCGAACAATTCATACTGTAATGATAACTTTTCCAATTTACTAAAAAATATTTAAGAACAATAGTGGTTCGTACAAAAATATTTTTCTGTGTAAATGAAATTGTTTTCCTTTATTGTAGGTTCTCCTCAGCGTTTCGAGGGTTGCTACGCTATTTGTACACAAGTGCTAAATACCCGAAGTATTGTACTGTACAGTATACTGAAAATTTATCTTATTTGACATTAGGTCCTGCTGTGCACGGTTAGGAAAGTCACTTAAATAAAAAGATTTTTTTCTCAAAATAAGCAAGAATTAAATACAGGTATGGGTAAGTTATTAAAAATGATAACTATTAAATGTTTAAGAGAAAAAATACCTGAACACAAAATTGGTTATTCCAAAAATTTAACAATGCAGATGTAGTTATGGTCTATCGTTTCAGCATAGTTGCCACATTCACGCGAGGCATTCAACGTGCAGCTTCACAGAAGACCCACGATGCTCCCCTTTACCCTCTGACCCGACGCAATTTGCCCTTGTCGACCCCTTGTGAAACTCCTGCAAGGAGAAGGGGAGGGGGGACGAAAAGGGACACCAAGTTTAGCTTCCAAGACGTTTCTGTTTAGGGTACGTTCTAGTGTATGCAACGACGCAGGCCCCAAGAGGGAGCGTGTTCTCGCCTCGTCTCCCCTTAACCCGTCTTTTCCTCAACTCTACAAGCGCTTGTTTCGTCTACTTGCTGTCATTCGTGTTAATGTTTCACGCCATTACCCTCCTATTCTTGTAGATTGCTCCTTTTCAACAGCTGAGAAAAATAATCAAGACAAAAATTAGGATTTTCTGTATTATGAATACACACAAAAAAAAAGGCCAACGAGACTTTTACTGAAGATTTGTGGTTGGAAAAGCAGTACACTAAAATAATCATTTGTGCTACTTCATAAACCGTGTGAAAATTACGTATTATGCACAATTACGGCGACACCCTATTCGTATATTTCAAAACAAATAATGGCATAATTGTATTACGTTTTTCTTTGTGGATTGAAACTGTGCCAAATACGGAAAACAAAAATCGATGCCTTAAGTTTTCACACAACGATTATTACACTTTGATACTAAATTATACTTGTTGGTATCGACAGAATTAGAACTTTTTTGAATAGAAAACACATTCATTTACATTTCTGGAATACGGTGTCATGTGCAGCAAAACACAAGATGGCTTTATGTTTAACTTTTATAGTAGATTAAAGTTTGTGGAATAAAACCCAACATTTGGATATTTGCGTTTTAAAGTTTTCAGCTGGGCTTCTACCTATTTCTTTTCTTGTGGTGGGTTTCTATCACAACTCACCTGTATTTTTGCATATCGTCATTTAAGAATGCTCGTATGTACTGTGTTTTGCACCTAAGATACACAGCACACAGCATAGGCAATAGTGCGTCCTTGTGTACGTATTTTGTTGTGTTCCTTAAATTCTCGGTGGTGCCCATTCAATATCAACGTTACCTACACGCTTCTAAGGCCGCGGTTACACGAGCCTCGGAACAAGTTTAAAAATTAAACTTGCTCAACGGTACGTGTGGTCACACGGTGTCTGAAGTAGTTCATATCGTTACTGCTTCCTATTAAAACTGAACAGGCTGTAAAGATTCATGACCTAAACTACAATCTCTGTGCCTTGCTGTGATTGGCTCGTTAAACGTCAATAAGCATTGCGCACAAGATGGCTGACAACTCCGTGTTATGTTGCAGCGGCGGAAATAAATTTTACAGGAAAGTTATTAAAATGTTTTGTTGGCTACGTATAAGTAAACATAGATTCATATTAAAATATGAGCCTTTCAATATATTTGCAACGGAAAAAGAATGTATGCCATTTCTAGTACTCGTGTATGCATGAAGCAGACGCGTGGTCGTTCGCGGTGAAAGTAACTTTTCAAAATTCCTTACCACGTTCCATTAAGTTTAAATGTTTTATGTTACGAAGATAATTTGTCACCACATAACACATTGCACCAACATACGAGTGTTATAAGCTTTGGAACGGTGTAAGTAGAGTTTTATAAAGGTTAAGTTTATCGTGACCGACGGAACATCTAGTATGTAAACAGTGGTGACTGGTTACAAGAGAAAGGTTTCCTAGTCTGAAATTACGTTAAACAAATTTGGTACTCATAGAGTAAGGTTATAATTCTTAAATACCGAGAGTATTTTTCGCTTGTGTCTTGCAAATTTATGCTGTGCAGCAACCAACGTCAATTTAATCATGTTAATTTTACAGGCAAACGTAAACTTTACGTGTCGCCAGCACGGTCGTAGAAGAACAGGTCTGGACACTCGCCTACCTACCAATGTATTTTGCTTGAACCCCTTGTTGTTTGGCTGTAGTTCATCAAGTGACCGAGAATATTGTGTTTTATTGGCGCTTCAGTTAGGGCGGTCGGACTCAGCCAATAACAGTAATAGCTCTACGTGCAAGGTAAACCAGTAATCTTTTCATAAGCTGGACGTTTGCAGAAACCCAGCAAACAGTTACGTTTTACCGCGATATACCATCATCTTTAGTTACTGCTTTATGTATATTGATGTGTAATATTGTGTGGTGCTGCATTCAACTGCTGATAACTCTACTACAGTACTTCTGATTTCATTCGTGACGGTTGTCTAGTGGACGCATTGAAATTATTAACTTGTATTAGAGGAGACCCAATTAGATAGATGTCAGTGCTTCTTTACAATCTCACTAGGCGCATGCTCAGATATTTCCTTACTATAATGCTCAGGCCGTAGCACAGTAATATCAACATTACTTTACATTGATTTCTACGTCAGTTACATTTTTTATTCTGAAGATGACGGCCTCAGGTGGCGCATCTGGGTCTTCAAGGTTGTTAATTATACTACAGGTTAGAAAGATCACTGTTAAAAGTTTGTCACAGGGAAAATTTCTGCCGCTCGAGTGGTGGTATCGGTAATGGGTGCTAACTGACCAATCACAGAGCTTCCCTGAATTTTAAGTTAAATAAATTTGATGATGTAAAATGCGAAATTGGTTTATTTTCGTTTTAAAATTAAGTTTAATGACTTCTGTCATTTCCAAGCCTATTTAAATTTAATTTTACTACAGTTTCATATTTGTCTGGTTCTTTGGCAACACCAGCGAAACAAGCTGCAGAAAACTTCCATATATCAATCTCTCCCGTAAGAAAACACATTTTCTATCTAATCTGTAACCTTAGTGAGGTTGATACTGTGGTGGTTCGCCATTGCCTTCCACAGAGATGAAGCTGAAGGGAAAAAAAACGGTCGGACTTATTCGTATTGCAGTTGATATAAAGTCTAAAATGAAGTTATCAAAATATGTAATAATTATACTTTCTTCAAAGACTTGGTCATACATTATATTGAATTCCTAAGACAATAGTGATATAAGTGTTTTATAAGTCAACAAAAATGTCTAATAGTTAGAGACACTGGAAAATCGCGGGAAAAGATGACTACTTGCTAGGCTCCAACATGCTGTATAAAACACTGAATGTTTTGTATCTATATTGGCTATCGTTTACTTGAAGCATTGTTTCTCTCTACAACAGGCCCAATTAGAACAGTACAGCTTGAACACACAGCGGGTGTGATTCGCCAGAAAACTGTTCGTACGTATCACGGTTAAAATACTACAGTTTATTGGAGACTATTCTAAACATTTTCGCGATTTTCCAGTGTCTCTACTAATAGTTGTTTGGCATTTTATTAATATCTGCCACAATATTTTCTCTTCATTCCACGAGCAGCCAAAAACACTATAAGGGCAAGAAACAGTGCACTTTTATAGATAGGAATAATTATCACTTTTCTGAGAATGATGAACGTGAACCAAACATTAGGCTATGACATAAATTTTGAAATTATTATTTATAACGATTTAATTTAACATGGCGGTTACTTGCACTCCTGACAGGATTAACTTCTTGAGAAGCAACGCACTTTTGTGTGTTTAGACTACGTGTTTAGTGTAAACATTTTATGTACTAGGTTTATTTCAAATTTTATATTAGTTAAAGTGTGGGATATAAACTGTACTCGATCATAGCACTTACATCCCCACCACGTTTAACATATATTTTTATTCAATTTAAACAAACACACACACACACACACATTAATAAACAAAACCCTACGAATTTCAGTGATTAGAATATTAACTACCAACATATAACATTTTAAACAATTAAACAGTATCTGAACATTTTATTTAATATTGGTTTGAATTCCAATTTTTTAATTTTTGTGTACTTATTTTTAAGTGTTGGACATGGACCGTAAACCCCAATAAATTCAGTAGCTGGATAAAATCCACTCTTTAAATATAAAATATTCCGTAAATTAATAAATATATGTTTATGTATTTATTTATATGTATAAGTTCCTATCATGAAACATAGTGCCTTAAGTGTTTCAATGGTAACAATTTTAAGTTAACCTTTTCAATGTTTAATTTACTCATAATGTGTATGGTAAATACGATATGTATGCAACGTTTGAAGGAATTATTTTGTCATATTAATATAATGTGATACACACACACACACACACACACACACACAAAGACGAACATACAAGAAAGTGTTCACATACGATATGCCAACTTTTTTGTTAAAAAATTACGGTAGGTTGAACGACAACAGTAGCAGAAATGAAAGTAATATATTCGAACAATAAAATAACACCTAAAAACTGACAATATTTTTGCTGCGTCAACGAATAAAAAAAAAAGTGCTCTGCCATTGAAAACATTTCATTGGTGCAAACAACAGCTCACAGCTAGATGTTCTATCGGTAACTGAGTATTTATTGTCCAAAAAGTTTGTCAAACAGAACATAAAACATAAAAGTTGGTTCTCGATACGATTTTATTGTATGCTCATACATTTGACTTTACACGAAGCGAATATTGTCAATATTGTAGAATAAAAATAAAGCCTGACAAGCTTGCTTCAGTATCCCGTGTTTTCCCCACCCGCTTGTTAACTGCAACGCGATATCGTTTTAAAACAGGCTTGAGTAGCACGCTGCTGTAGCTGACGCGACAACGGTTTGAAATTGGCGCCTACGTCGAACAAGTGGACAGAGTAAAGAGGTGTGATCGGTAATTAAATTCCTGTTGACAAAACACGCCCGAACTGCGGGGAATCCTGCGTGAGCTCCGGGCAGATTTTCACCCGAGCAAAATGCCACGGAAACAGAGGAAAGAGGTGTGGTAGGTTTACCAACAGCCGTAGGGTCGCAGCAAAGGGAAGCTATATAGCGCGCTCAGTCAAACCAACCAAACACACACATCACTGCTGCAATATGCAATAAAATATTATGTCTAATGTACACTAGGACAATAAATTCATTCATACTCTGAGAAGACGTGAATATGAGTCAGTAACTTTGTTCTGGAAGTACTAAGCATTGCCTAGTCCCGTACACATACATACGCACACACACATATATACACACACACACACAAACGTTAAATAGATAGAAAAAATATGTGTTAATACTGGCTAGATAAGTAAATAGGACTTATAATAATAACGAACTTTTATGTTAGCAGGCGAAATTATAATTTTTCAACATTTATAAGTTACAATTTACTTTTAAATTTTAAAGTGCTTACGGAAGTAAGAAAATCCACACTGTAGTCACATTTTTAAATGTAACTATATTTGCAGGTCTAATACTCTGTAAATACTTAGTGGAAGATACATAATAATAAACGTATAGATAACGTCACTCCTAATTTTTAAAGAATAAACTTTATTAATTACTTTCGACTTGAAATTATGACTAAAATAAAAACTAATTATTTTAAATTACCAGCTTAATACTTTAGTTATCTACTCCGAAAGATGGCTAAGGATTTAAGTCAAACGCATTGCGGGAGCAAAAGACCTTCAACAGATGAAGTGATTACACACGAATATAAACTGGCGAGGGTGAAGTCGTAGGTATAGGTAAGGGTTTAGGAGTTGAAAGGGGGAAGAACCTTGTTTGTGAGCGCAGGTTGGCAGCAGTGCCAGTAAACACGGGCACTTTGCCGCGTGCGAACCAAATCCCTGCCCAGGCCCGTGCGGTCCGGCCGAGAAACGGGCGCTGGGAAAGTCTAAAGGGGGGCGAGAAGGGATTGCATCTCCACGGAGAGCCTTGATTGATCCCAGAACAATTGGCTATGCGGAGCGCGGAGTGCTGACTCGAGGCTCCCACCGTGGCCTGAGGAGGGGGTTGTTGAGAATGTAAAGGGGAGGAAGAGACGCCTGTCTGCCCTTCCCTGCCTCCAAATGGACCATGAAGCCCGCACGCCGTTCTACATACCAAGCACCCCGTCTGCCTCCCCGCCTACCCCCTGCTAAGCTCGTGTTATCGGTCTTCGCAACCAGGCTACACTCCTGTCCTCACCTGGGATCGCTGGCCAAGTTCTCTTCCTGCCCGCTAGGGGCAGCACTGTTACCAACTACACAGTTCTCTCGTTAATTAATACAATGTAAAATAGTCTGTTTAGTAATTTTTCATTCATGTAAGACTATAAATTGTATGGTGCTAAGTATCACTAGACTATGTGCCATTAAATAAATGTGTAGGCCCTAAAACATATTCGTCATTATGAACATAATTTTTTTTATGGACATACGCCATTGCGGGCGATAAACAAGGGTCTTATATCGAAAATGCCTACATGTAGCTCAGCCGATGAGGGTGCAGCTGCCTCCTGATTGGTCGCGCTGTAATGGGCTTATATGCAGTGAGATGTGAATCAGGTCTATTGTTTTGCTAACTAATTGCTTGGAAAAATATAATCTGCAATAATTAATTGTCTTTATTAAAATTGGTTTATTTTTGATTAATGGGCACGCAATGGCGCATGTTCAAAGAAACTTTATTGTTCGTAATACGAAACCCATTGCAAGAATCGTTCAAAGATCACATATTCGTCAGCTTTGGTTCAGTTCTACAAAGCGTATTGCAGTCCTTTATGCTGTTGTTATTTGTATTGACTTTATAAGACTAAAATATTTTAAGACTGTTTTAAATCTGAAGAAGTTTTGGCATGTTTTACTGTACCTTACAATTGGCGTTTAATCTACACCGTCCATTTCTTTGTAAATATGCCGTCTAAACCATAATCACATCTCTAAATTTATTCGTAAATACCATATTACCTCTTGTTTTATGGACGATATGTTAATATGTCGCAATCTAAGGAAATAAACTCATATATTTACTAACGAATTGCAAACTTAAAATGAAGAAATACATGTATTTAACTATTCACATTATATATTAAATAAAATACTAGTCTAGGAAAATAACCAATAAGTTAAGCAAAAAAGGATATTATATCAATTTAGTTTTTATTTTAATTTTATTCATAACAACTAGAATAATTAAATTATGAAACATAATATGTCATAAGTCAAGGCTAACAGGGCAGTAATATATGAGTTTAAAAATTATTTGTAAGTCTATAACATTTTTTGCAGTTGCTTGTAAACAACTTATAAAAGCTCTCTGAGCTGGTTCTCTTACTTTCTTTTTCAAAATGTCTTTTCATTTACTGTTTATTCTTCTTTACTAATGTGTTTTATCTTACTAATATTGTTTATATATGAAATACCACTGTACGTTATATTTGTAGTTAAGCGCTTAGTTATTTTTATGATATAAAGTTACTTAGTCCTTTAATAGGGCTTACTAGAAAATTAAATAAATAAAATTAACAAATACGCCAAAAATTTTATGTATCGAGGCATTAAATTAAACAGTAGGACAGTCGAGGGATAGAAATTTATCATCCATAGTGTTTTAAAACAATAAATTGGATATTCATATACTCTTTAAAGTACATACGACATCTTACTTAGTGCCTCAGAGCATTAAGCTATTTTTGGGGTTGTTATTTAGTTAAAAATGCAATACAAAATTGAATAAAATTTGAATAGAGTTTTAAAAATGACCATTTAACTGTTGCTGCGTTACAATATCTTCTCATTTTAGTTTAGTTTACCTAACGGACACTAACACCATCATCACATTTCGGACGAATGAAAAGATAATTACACATTTTAATAAAAGTTAAAACTGGTAAACTTTTTTTATTTGGTACCGTATATCAAACTCGAATACTTTGAGGTGTAAATGTAGACAGTGAACATGATAATAGCTTACGATTGTGTCCAAGTTTCCGAAATGCGGATGAAAAGTTCACTGTAACTCACAAAATACGCCTACCTCATCCCTAGAATTCCAACCCACTTTCATTCAACTAAACCCACCATTTGTATTATTATCAATACTAAGCGTGTTGCTGGGCACACTTATGTCAGTAGTATTTATTCAAATATTGTTTTGTATTTTGGTAGTGGTATTTATATTTCTCTTGAACCAATGTAGTTTTATGTTAGTTACATTGTAGTAAAAAAATAAGAATGACGGGAATAAACAGTGTGTTCTAAAATTTAAATAAAGTTTTGACAAAATTGAAGGAAATGGTACGACTGGTCAGGCGAGGAAACCGAAGACATTTTAACAAATACTGCTATAGTATTAAGTATTTACTATTGAAAACAAAAAGCTGCGGTAAAATTATTGTAACAAAATAATATTATTTGTGTTTTATCTTAATCCATATTGTAGTATTAGATTATGTAATCAGTATTCCAGTCATATTGGCTAAACAAAATGTGTAATTCAAAAATAATTCAACGCATGTATGTTTCTATCAACTTGGTCATATACTTTCGCTAGCCTGGGGTGATTTTTTCTTCCCTTCGTTGTTTCGTAAAGAGGCGCTCCATCACTGCTATGCTGGTTACCTGTAGCAGCTTGCGCAAAACTACCCAAAGGCGTTTGTGAAAATTCACTCGATGGAGTAATGTAGGTTATCTCATTCACGTTACCAGGTTTTTGTCGATTACCAGGAATTGATAAGCGCCAGCAATGCTATTCAATGTTTAAAAATGACGTATATCTAAGTTGAGCCTACGTGATGAATATTTTACTAAATGCTACACCCGCAGTGCATTCATTATGGGTATTATGATTATATTTAAATACTATAGTAGCTATACTAGCTAACAAAGAGGCCATCAGTTGAAATTTCGAACAGGGTTAAACTTACCTGGGGTAAAATTCAAACACCAAAACCTTGAAATATTGACTGGCCTACCGTGCCTCATGAATTTTCATTAACGCCTCAAGACGTTTAGAAAAACGTAATCTATCAACTCGAGTCGTCTAGACACACAAATACATACATACATATAGAAATCACACTTGTGGTATGTTGGGTCGTTATGGCTATATAAAGAGAGGTCTGAGAATAATCCGTGAGATTTGGTCTCATTGGCGAAGAAGGTTTTTGAAAGGCAAGAATTTCAGACGTGAAACGAGGCGAGGGATTGTCAAAGCTACAGAGCGAGGGTAGTAGAGCATAGAAACCAACAACAGTAAAAAATTATTTGTAAATTTACCACACCATGCATAAGATTGTTATGAAAGTGTGTATAATACAATTGATTCCTATACATTTCAGGAAATAGGCTCGTGCTTACTGATGTTATAATATATTTATTGTAAAAACTCTCAACATTTACTCTTCTTCCCAAACATATTAAGACATTTTTTAAAACTATGTAAGGCGCTATGATCGGCGAGAGAGTATGATTGACAATGGTGGCGAGAGGGGATAGGACGTGATTTTTATGTGAAAGAGAAAGCTTTTATATATAAAGTAAACATTTAAAAGAGGGTAACTTGTTTTTTTATTTTCTTTTGTTTGTTAGACTAGTTAGATTTGACTTATAAAGTAAGCGTAAAATTTCAAGTTCTGTACATTTTAAGTAAAAATATTTTACGACATACGCCAATATAAGGAAATATGAATTTTAATAGTGTATTGTGGAAAGTTGTGAAAAATTTATAAATAACTTGATATAAATTTACCACTTTTATCTACTGCAATAGAAACACCTTCATGGATTTTATCTACTTATCAGAGGGCTAGGAATCCACGTATATTTTCAAAGCATAAAAAGTTGTCACAATATACTCATCTATAAAGTGAAAAGAGATTTCCGAGCAGAGCTTTAAACTTTTAAGAAAAAACATTACACGCCTTCCACCAAGGCGATCCGGGTTCGATTCCCGGCGGGGTCTGTTGGTCCATATCGTGCCGGACGATGCCGCTTGTCGGCGAGTTTTCTCGGCGATATCCTGTTTCCTCGTTCATTCATTCCGGCGCTGCTCCTCACTCACATCATGTCACCCTTCACCAGCGTTAGGGTAAAGGCCTCGATGTAAAGTGCTGGCCAACTCACTATTTTCGCGCAACATGGCTCTGAACAGTAATTTCACAAGGCTGCGCAACAAATTCTACTGTTCACGTTGATACAAATTTAATCGGAGGATTTAAATGTGTTTTAGTGCAGACTTCCAAACACTTCTTAAAATCCTGTAGTTTCCGTGGTTCAATAGAAAAATTGTGTGAGAAGTATGTGAGTGTGAGATATTTTGGTCAGCGCTTAAGTGGGATTGACCCCTGTCAGATCGGTTTTGCTGTTTTTTCTAATAAATCAGGGAATAGACACATTGTTTTACTTTTTTCACTCTGACAAGGCATAGTTTATTGTTTCATTCACTTTTTGGAATCCATATGGCATTGTTTCTGTCAATGTTGCGGCCTCTCTAGTCGCCCACGTAAATAAAGCAATTTTTCCTTTTCAGCTGTTTCCCGTTGCAAAATAATGAATATATTATGGTTCCAGCAATTACAGAAAATCGATTAGGTTTGTTTCTATGCCTTGTCGTGACAAAAATTTTGATACATCGACTGGAACAGAAGTTATCGAGAAGAAACATATAAATCCAAGGTGGTAGGGATCAATACCCCTTAACATCGAGATCTTTAGCGCTTGTGGGGGTGACATGATGTGAGTACGAGCGGGGGAAACGGGAGATCCCCGAGAAAAACCGCCGACCAGTGGCGTCGTCCGGCACAGTTCCCACATGCGAAAATACGGGGACCGACCCCGCCGGGAATTGAACCCAGATCGAGATAAATTGTGCATTAGTTGATTGCTTTGTGCGTAATAGCGATGGAACTATAGATGGCGTACGTCAGTGTAGTCCTTATCGGTATTTAGCTTCCAACACGCACAACTTATTCAGACAGGCAGCGCCTTTTTAAAGTAAGTGATAAGTCTTCCAACGTAATAAAAATGCCATCTCAGAAAATAATAATGTAAACCTACAATAATTAATGATTTTTCTGTAACCATTGCTTGAAAAAAACGTAACACGTGATTAATTTTACGTGTTACTGTTATGCACAGCAAGTATGAAGGAGAAGGAAGTATACACGAGCTTCTAATTAGTAATAAGTCTAAAGTACACATAAGCAAGCATTTATCACACACATTCTTATATTACGGTCTGTTCAGAATTCTTTCTTGCGGAGGAACATTACCATGCCATAAATGAGCATCAGTGGACGCTGTGTTAGAAAACATTAATTACTTTTTCACTTTCTTGGTTAAATTACTTTTTTTAATGCTCCTGCCCTATGCAATTACAATAACCGATATGATGACTAGGGGGCAAGAGAGGGCGTTTGGATATGGACGTAAATGTTGGTGATATAATACAAACACATTTATGTTACCCGGAACTCTGAACTCTAAAACGCCTTCAGTCTTCTGCTGATGTCATACAATTGTTTCCACAGACGGTGGTAGTTATAAGAAATTAAATGAGGTAAGGAAGATGGAAAAATTAATGTTTTAAATTTATCGCATTGTAATGAAATACTCTACTTTGCAGAACACATTGTTTAAGGAAACATGCCTCACGAGTCTTCCTGCAGAAAAGAGAGCTAAAAAAAGAATTATACCAATTGCAGGCAGTGCTCCAAAACGAAACATGTACGGCGCCTGTGACTCTCATTAACACAACATTCTACTCCGTCCCTCCCTGGGCGGTTTATCCCCTGGCCTCCTCGGCCGCTAATGCCGCAGTTTAAAACACAGGGACACGAGAGGCGTGGCGAGGGGGAACGAAAAAAAATGGACCCGTAATTCACTTCATAAAACAGAATACAAGATTACTGTCACCGCTGTAAGGGGGAGTCGCGCGACCATTTAAACTCCGCGCGGTATGTAAATGCCCGCCGTGCTCATTAAGGACCCGTCAGTGTTGCATAATTTATGAGCGGAACTATTGATGGCGGACACCCCCCAACAAAGAGGCAAGCGGACACGCGCTTTCACCTTTGCAAATCTCGTGGCAGAAAGTTACAACGCTTTGGCGCTTCTGTGTTAGGGAACAATGAGTTTCATAATTCTTTCAACGTGTTTCTGGCCGCTCTAGTACAAGAATACTATAGTCAGGCTACAATGATTCAATTGCAATGAACTACCAGAGGTTTTCTAGAAAAGAGTCTCTGTTAATTAAACATTATGTGATAGTGTTTTGGCAAGAGCCACGCATTGAAGTGGTCACACTACTACAGCAGAAAAGCAAGAACATGTAGTTTGTTTTCAGCAGTATTTTAAGATACAAAAAGTGATCGTCTGTGTTTTTTCAATAACTTTAAGAATGTATCCCTTGGCATCTTATTTCAGCGAGAATTATTTTATTTGAGTGAGTCCGTTGGTTTTTGTTTGCTGCATGCTTCGTAACATGGAAATATTGATTTTGACAAGCTGGTATGGAAATAATAAGAATGCATTATATAGAAGATAACTCAATCCCTAGTAACGTCTGCGAAACTAATACTATTATGTTTGAACACCCTCAACGTGGCCCCACAGGAAAATGCTTGTAGTACGTTCGGTTTATTGAGTGAGATACTTTTGGTCCGCCTTCAACATCGAGGTCTTTAACGCTGGTAGGGGTGACATAATGTGAGTATGGAGCAGCGACGGAATGAGGGGGCGGGGGAAACGGGAGATCCCAGAGAAAACCCGCCGACCAGCGGCATCGTCCGGCACGATCCCCACACGCGGAAATCCGGAGACCGACCACGCCGGTAATCGAACCCGGATCGCCTTGGTGCGAGCCGAGAGGTCTGACCTCTCGGCCACCGCGGCCCCAACATTCAATCGTAACTGCGTAGGCCCATGAAGACGCATAACTTTATAATGCAACCCTATTGCATATATACTCGTTCTAAGTGCACACACGCTTCTATAAGGGTTACATACACATATATACTTTTGTATGTACACACGCAGCGCTTATATGAAGGTAGAAAGGAACTAGTTATTCATTCACTGACTAGAAGCAAGGTACATGCACATCCAGGAGTGTGCTCAATGCCACACAAACTTGGCTGCGCAAGGCAAGAGCAGCTACAATAGCACGGACTTATTGAACCGGATGTAATGCGGCTGCTCACACACTGCGTACTCTTACAGAGGAGGTAAACCCTTTAGAAGAAAATGTCATTATTGTGTTCCTTCTATGTAATTTGTATTTTTCAGCCCTTTGTTGCAATTATGAAGTAATTGTAATTGATAACCAGTGCGTATAAAATTTACTGTAATAAGTAGTTAACAACAATACATAACTGCACTTGAATAAAATTGCTTTTAAAAGTACTCACTTTGCACGAAAGTGCCATAAGCTGCAGTATGTGATGTCTTCTGCTTATACGTCGTTCGGGATAAAGTGAGCACTAAAATTTTAACCTGTGAAAAATATCACTAGCCGTTACTGCATATAACTCTACATTAACTATAGTTGCCTTACTGCTTGTGTGGTTGGCAACGAAATCACACATAAAAGTTCCGTTTATTTCCTATTTAAATAAAACTATACTGAAATAAAATCAACCGAAACCAACATACGTTTATGTTATACAATTAATAAACTTTTTTTTTCAAACTATATACTGTAGGTTTCTACCGGCTGCACAAATTATTCTAAATGCGCCAACATAAAGTGATGTGTCCAGAGAAGTTAGACATTTACCGTCGTTAGCCGCTACGCGCGGAAAGATACGAATTGGCTGAAAATAGAACTTGAACAGGGATTTTTTGAGTGCTCACTTTATTCCGAACCACCTATACCTGAATATTGGAAGATCGCTTTGTAAAGAATGAGAGATCAGGTTCAGTGAAAAATAAACACGTTTATTGGAAACAGACGTAATTGTTGTCTTTGTAAAACTGTTTATTTTTATCAGTAAAGGTCTCGTATTTATAATATTTGAGAGTCTGACACAATTTAAAATGTTAGTTAATAGCGTTCATTATTAGTGGGATTAAAAAAAACTGCACGTAACTAAAATTTCAAAGAATAAAATATTATTCATACCCAATTTGGACTAAAATCAATACGACAAAATAATTATGTTTTAATAAATCGAATCGATTTATAAGCAACCCTTCGAATTATTGCACTGATAAAACTGCAAGACTCTTACACAAAATATTGGTCACGAAGTCCCCACAGTATCTATTTGAACGCTTCTTAACTCTTAGTTCATTTCACACGAAGAGCACTCGTTCCCGCTCTTAACAACAAACAGTTTAAACCTATTCACAAGTCCAAACATATGTCCGGTTCATTCGTAGTAAATTTTACTCGTTGCTGGAATGATTTGGAGTACAAGACAAGAATATTCAAGAATTAAAACATTTTAGTACAGCAGTCAGTAAGACTATCAAGCAAAAATCTAATACAACGCAGTAGGATCACCAATTGCTCAAGGCTGTTAGAATGAGTTTTGTATAATTTTTTATGTTCTTAATCAGTGTTTAGTTCTAACTTGTATCTATAATGTCTGTGAGTTGTTTTTCCCGGTTGGTTTAAATTTGTTAAGCTATTATTTATTTTTTTAATTACTTATTTTTCTTAAAGCTTTTTGTACTTACCTAAAACAACGTTTACAGTTTCCTATTCTTGTGAATCTTGTATCTGTGGCTTAGTAATGTAGTCTATTTTTATTTTGTATGTAGTAAGTATATAATTTTGTATTTGTTAATGTACCAACAATGTCATATTGGTTAAGTACAAGAAAAGGCCGGTGCCTTAACTTTGCCACTGTATTTAACCGTAAATAAATAAATAAGTAAGTCTCGCCTTTGTAACCTTTGTGAAGTATTCGGTTCCGATTCCTGGTCCACCCATCATGATTTGCCGTGGTCTTCCGAACTAATATCCGACAAATACTGGGATTGTCGCTTGATACAGATCCTCGGAGATTACTTTCTCGTTGATAGAGTTACAAAATCTATATGTTGATGTTTTAGGGGAATTGAACGAAGGTTTTCTAAAATTAATAAGGCTAAATGAGAACACATTTTATTAGAACTGTAGCTGAAGAATAAGTCAATTTCTGGTTGATGAAAAATTTTAATAGAAAGGAATTTCATATTTACCTAGGATTTTATTAATTATATTTACTAAACATACTACAGGTATTTATTCTAAACTTTTATATATATATAAAATTACAAAAACTCATGCAAACTTGCAGGAAAATCGGTAAATAATATTAAATACTTACTTTTCAATTCGCTCCTATATACAATAGCCGATAAACATTGCCGAAATATGATTTCGCGTTTATCGTAGTGTTAAAACCGAATTTGAAACTTTACGTTCAATTAAAAAAGTTATTTAGGTCACTCTTTTAAACTACCATGATAATGCGTGAGTTAAAATAGAACTGTGTCGTTACATTTTGGTTTACTGTTAAAAATATTGTATATTTACTGTAATTTAACTGGTCTCATAAATAAACTTGAAACTGCGAAAGTACAGTAATTGTGTGGTGGAAATTACGCATGGGATACTCACTGAACAAATTAATTCGCTACTGTTGCACCTCACCTTGAAAGAACATGCACGAATAATTTAATTTGAAGGTAATATGCCGACTGGTCGCTGCAAAAGGAAATATTTGTCAACCAGCGACGTTAATTAAATCCTCATTAATTAAACAGTTTACTGTTACATTGGATTCGACCCGCACATGTGCGCTGGGCTAACTGTTTGCAAACAGATGCCCCGGGCTGTGCGTGTGGGATATTAATTTGTTCAATTTTGGCTTGTGCACATGTTTCTCGCGTAGCTTACATCGATCTGGTCAACCCAAGTGGCCCTGAACAACTCTCACTTTATAGGTGTTCTTTCAGCAGTCTACATCAATTCCTCTTCAACAAGACAATAGGCCAGTCTCCGTAGCGTAAGGGGTTAGGCACCGTTCCACTTTTCGCGAGGTCCTGCATTCGAATCCTGGCTCAAGCATGAGTGTTGTGTTGACCCTTCACATCACTTCGCCCTCATCGGCTAGTAAGACCTCGTTGTTAAAGAGCTGTAACATCTACTCACCTCTCCGTAACCAGACAATATTATAACAACAACTTATGAGGGCGTGGTATATAATTCAACACTAAAAGAATTAATCTATAACTCTAAGTTTCTTGTAGCCAATTTGCGAAAATTAAACAATAGTTTAAGCCAACGTTTTATACAAAACTGTTTCCAGTGTTAACAAACTTCTGGGGCACAATCTCTGACGCCGGAACCTCGTCCATTCAACTGCGGCGCAAGAGATCACGCGTAACGAATTAGTAATTCTGGATAAATATTTATCATAAAGTTGCCAAATACCATAATATAGGATTGTCATTGAGTATTTTATCCATGTTGGCTTCGAAAAAAGCGTAAAAATCTACTGATGTTTTCAGCGTTTATTTATCTAACACGCACTCTTAAGGACGTACCTACAAATTATAATATATAGTGAGCGAAGATATTTTGGTCAGTGCTTAACATCTAGGTCTTTAGTGCTGGTGCGGGATGATATGATGTGGGTATGGAGCGGCACCGGAATGAGGGGGCGGGGAAAACGGGAGATCCTCGAGAAAACCTTCTGACGAGCGGCATCGTCCGGCACGATTCCTATAAGCAAAAATTCGGGGACCGACCCCACGGGAATCGAACCCTGATCGCCTTGGTGAGAGGTGAGTGATCTGACCGCTCGGTCACCGTGTCCCTATAATACCTATATGTTAAATAACTAGAACGAGGCATGACAAATACAATTATATGCAGTGGCGGCTCGTGTCTTGTTGACAGGTAGGACTGTATTTGACGAGAACTGTGCATGGTTGTGCGCTAGTTAGTAGACGCTACAGCCACTGACAAGCTGGTATTAAGGGGCCGCTTATTGACTGCACACAACACAATAAGTAGTCAGTATTTATTTCTAGGTCATTGGTATACGGCGGCGCGTTCACAGGAGTGTACAGTTCTCGGCAACTGTTATTGAGTTATTAAAATTTGTATTATAGTTGTTTGAGTAGAGTATAAGAGATTATAAAACAATAATCAATTAATAAATTTGTGTGCCACGTGTGCATAATTGTTAGGATATAAAAAAGGTTACAAATAGAGTAAATGTAGGATATAATATTTAATTAAAATAAAATATCTATACAGAAAGAAGTGATACTTGTGCAATGCTATGTGATACGATACATAAATATTAAAACAAGATATAACATATATACCTAAAAAAAAAACTATCGAGTTATCGAAAATCAGTCTATATGTCAAATTACTAACGGTGATGGTAGATG
The DNA here is from genome assembly GCA_003012365.1 of Medauroidea extradentata. NCBI lineage: Eukaryota > Metazoa > Arthropoda > Insecta > Phasmatodea > Phasmatidae > Medauroidea > Medauroidea extradentata. The sequence goes on from PNEQ01108669.1 coordinate 97,083, forward strand.
TAATCCATTTATTCATTCAATAAAACGGAAAATTCTTACGCAATTTAGCCATACATGCTACTAAACAACAAAAGTTTTGTAAAATATTAAAATAATATAAATAACATTATAATTGTAAATAACATTATTGATGGGAGAATTAGTACTTGCGTTATGTAGTGGTGTATTGGATAGGTATATTACCAAAAGCTGATTTTGAAGGAAATCTGCATAATATTTAAGAAAATATTTATTGTGAATCGACTGAAAATTCGACACTGTATGTGGCTTGGTGGCGTGAAAGTAAACTGGAAACTTACAAAGTTGTTTTGTAATAATGCATTAAATTTTAGTGTATTGATACAAACATACTAAAATAATATTAAATAATAGAAAACCGCATTGAACATATATCGTCAATCTGATCCATAACTGTCTAGGTCATCTAGCCACTTGAGGATGTGGCTTGACTCGTGCTATTTTCCGACCTTAAGTCAGGGAAACAAAACCTGTTAATTTATATGTACTAGAATTTAAGAAGAACAATTAACTAAATAATTACTAGCATGATGACAGATACATTATTGCATTTACTGTAATTCCCAACTCGCAAATCTTAATTTCGTTCTTTGTCTCGGTAGCTGTGTGGTCTGAAGGCGTCAGTTTAATGCGTACGGTTCGGCGCTCCACGAAGCCAAAGGGTTTTTTGAGGTACACACTTCAAAATTACAATTATAAGAGCGATATTTCCACATAGGCTTCATGGTACGTTACTTTTACGTACTGCACGATGCTAGCACTTCCTAGTAGGTAATATCAAAATTAAATTAACTATTAATCGGACCAACTCGAGTATCAAGTATTAGCGCCCCTGGCGGCGATTTCTGGCCGCCGAGCCGAAGGTTCTCGAGCCATGTTCGAGGCGTCTGTGCCAATATAGTGGATCCCAGGTGATGTGAACAAGTGATAGTTGAAAAAAGTTGGTACATTAAATGGCGAATGAGTAGTGTAGTAATGCCGGTTCTATTGCAGGAGCCTAGGAGCCGGATCACCGGATCTGTTCAGTATGTGTCTCGTAATTATTTGTGTGTGGACTTCCCACCATCTTGGTTAGTGTCCGTTTTCTTAATACCTAGCAACCCTCATTAGCTCAACCCTCCATCTTGTTCTTTTTAAATTAGTTTTATAGCTGTCCTATAGGTAGGTCTGCCAGTAGTTACTGGTAGTCTCCTAGATGGCGTTGATTATTAAGACTTTGGTGCTGAGTCTTTCACCAGGAGAGCTAGTAGCTACACCAATCTTCTTGGTTCTAGTGTCGTCTGCTAGATAGCATTAGTGTTGTATGTACTACTGGTTTAGTCCGTCTCCATTTCCAAGTATTACCATTAAGAGTGCTACCGCCCCTATCCTATCCTAACCTAACATAACCTAACCTAACCTGACCTCCTACCATGTTACATATCTAACCATGTCTCCGTTTTTTTCTTTAACCTAATACTTTTTTCCTTCGTTTGTATGACTAATAGTATTTTTTTTACCAGTTTTATAAATTTTAAGTATTTTTTATCATGTTTTAGCTTTTACATGTGCTCGACTTCTTGGAATTTATATTTTTGTCCTGTACCTGTTCTGTGAGTTCGTTTCTCTTTTTTTTTAATTTATTAACATTTGTGCTGCTACTTTCGTGTATGTAAGTTTCACCTTGAAACTGCTTGATAATATTTTTTTATGTGTAGAAGGAAATGATCAATTCGTTTTGTGCTCAACTTTTTATACGTTATATTTCTGTTATTTAAATATTTTTCTCTTTCGTATAAGTGTTTTATGTACGTTATCCTTTTTTCTCTCTCACTTCCTGTGTCCCTCCCTCTCTCTTACTCTCCCTCCCTCTCTCCCTCCATCGCTCCCTCTCTCTCTCTTGTGCTCACTTATTCTCTCGTGTTCTCTCCCTCTCTCTTTCCTTCCCTCTAGGATATTATATGTTGGTTTTTATGTGTTAGACCTTTAAAGACTGTTTTTCATTTACATATTTGGTTTGAGTCATTTTCTTCTGTGTTGAACTTTGGTATATGCTTTCTTGTATCGCACAGTAACTTTTCGTACTTT